>JBBPCS010000149.1:134603-169259 GCA_037974645.1 Hollardia meadi
ATTGGATCATTTTTTTAGATCAAAACAAAAAGGATTACTGTTAAATTAATTTAAAAATACTCTGCTGAAAAATGCTCTTATTTCTATATAGGCTCTTATTATATTCACCATTTCATATTATTCTTTATATATAGTGTATTCTATAGATAATCTACAGATATTATATATTTCTTATATTGCTTATATATGTATTAGGCTTTCTGTCCGTCTGTCTGCCTGCCTGTCGTCACTAGTCTCGGTCAATCTGATTGGTCATACGGCTGCTGTGCCACAGGCAGACACTGCTCCGGTGAACGGAGCTGAAATGAAGGCAGCAAAAGTCACCAAAGTTGCGATAAATATTTATAAAAATATATATAAAAAATATAAAATATTTTTATGATATATTTCTATGACGAAAAACAAGCCAATTTCCCCGGTTACACCAGTGAAAATACCTGAAGTTGGAGCCCACAGTTTTCACTCACTAACTCAATCAACACAGTACGTGTTTGTCTGGTCTCCTCCTCACTGCAACTCTGCATCGATATTTGGGGAATTATTAGGCCGGCTTTAAAAAGTAAAATTTGCAATTAATCAGTGGTTCACATAACGTGCCAAATCACGGATCAACTTCGTTCGGTTATACCACTATTCGGTCAGTTTACATTACTGACAACTTATTAGCAAGTTAGACAGAGAAAACTCGACATTTTCCCTCATCCCGAAGTCTTACATCATGCATTAGAGCTAAAGGTTAACTTACCTTGCATTCGCTGTAAAGTTGAGGGTGATGGTCGCACAGATGAGTTAGTAGGTTGGAAGTGTTGCTGCCCCTTGCAACAACTTTTTTTTTGCAGCTTCTGCAAACAGGGCTGCCATCTTCGACCAACTGTCCCTCAACATTCTTGTAGTAGCCAAAATATGCCCAGACTTCAGACTTTGTCCTCTTAGAGGGCGGGAAAAATTTCCCGAGGGCAGCTACCGTCATGTCCTCCCTCCCCCATGTCTTCACCACACAACAAACGCACGCTGCATGCAGCGCCTGCGTAGGGAGACTTGAATGAAGTATCTCGCGAGTTTTCCACACCGTGGTTATCAACCTTGGTTACCATGGTAATTAAAACTTCAACGGTAACCTTTACCGTCGGGAATTTTACCGTGACACCGGTAACCGTTACATCCCTAGAGTGTATACAATTTAGTGCAGATCCAAATAAAAATCGGTTTAATTTAAACGTGTTTTCATAGGAGGGTTAGGGTTAGGGTATCTCGCAATGTTAAAGAAAGAGATAAAAAATTCCTGGATCCGCCCCTTTATCCAGATCTGCGCCAAAATTTTATGGTTTCTTCCTTGGCCCATGCCCCATCCTTCCACCAAGTTTCGTGGCAATCCATTTAGTAGTTTTTGTGTAATCCTGCTGATAGACAAACAAATGGCACTGAAAACATAACCTCCTTGGCAGGGGTAAAAATCTAGAAGAGATTAAATTATTAAATTATGTAATTCCCCTTCAAGTTAGCGGAGCGCTAAACCGGAAGTTAGCCGCTCGGCCGGCAGAAGTCATTAGTGTGCCTGCTCTATGGGCCCCACAATGCCAAAGCTATGTGGAAGATCCGGTTAATTTTAGACCCGGGAAGACCACTGAGCAACTTAACTATGAATGAACGGGGCCCCGCCTTCGAGGCCATTTCCTGATTTTCCTTACGATATCCATGGTTTCTATCCATCCGTAAAGAAGTGCATTTTTAATGTTGAACACCGGGGGGCGTTCTCTGTATATTATACGTAATTTTGAACACAAAACAAAATGAGGCGTTAGAGGAACTGGTAGGTGCTAAGCTTAGCTAATTGCCTTTTCTTTTGCCTTTTCTTCAAACGTTCAGCAATAAAGGAGAATTCAGCAAATTGTCAAACTAGTCCTTTAAGGAGGACATAATAGGAAATTTTGTGAATCAACAAGTTAATAAAGGTGAATTTTTTTTCAGAAGTATTGTAATTATTTCCACAGCCATTTCTGGAAATATCCCTACTTTATGAACTTTTTGTAACAGTTTATTCCTCATGAAAACAGATGTTTAGTACCCTATCTGCAAAACTCTAAGAGCTGATGCAATACATAATAAATATTTATACGTAAACAGACATTTGAGGTTTGTTTCATCTGGGTTTGTGTTGATAAATCCTCTGAGTGTCGCTTAAAATTCAAATTTCAGCGTGGAAGTAAAAATTCTAGCAAATGAGTCCATGAGGGATTCATGTCATCCATGAACCAAGCTGTGAATGATTAAACAATCACTGTTTTTAGTGAGCTGACAGCAGCTGTTGGTGTCCTGTTAACAAAGATTGCCTTATCACATTTTATAATACTGACTGTGTGAATGGAGAAAGTAAAGGTGAAAATGCATGTTGAAACTAAGGATGTTATTGACTGAGCTGGATATTGTCAGCATTGTTTATTTACATTTATTGGATGAATCGGCTGTTTCACTGGTATACTGCTGTAATATGACTCGGGGGTGTCTCTTTGCTCCAAATACATGTTTATCCATTCATCATCACCTTTATGGACTCAGCTCATCTCTTATACACCGTTTTATTTTACAGGTCACCATGAGATTCAGTCTTTACAACTTTCATCTCTGCAGTTAGAGCAGAATTGCAGAAAAACCTGCCGAATCAGTGACGAACACAACACCGTTGTAACTAAGGCAGTGCTGTTTTATGAGCTCTGCGTCATCCTAAAGTCAGAAAAACAGCTTCTACTCTGGAAGTGTTTGGGCTCCCTGAGCAACACATAACGTCTCCTGCCTCTTCCTCTACAGCTCAAGATTAAATTATTTAGGACTTCAGAATATTGTACTGTCATTAAAACATTTATAAATAGGTTTAGTCTTTGTTGGAAGCAAGAATTGTATCGTCAATGAAGGATAACCACAAAGCTGTATTTGGATATTAGCAAATGGTTAAATAATGACAGAGTAAATTGAGATATGATATACGTACTATCTTAATTACATACTGAGATGTTGGTCTTGTCAATCAGATCTAAAACCTGAGTGCTCTTTTCCTTTTCAGTGCCCTGTGTTTATTCCTGGGGAAGCTGTCACAATGAGAGTCATTTATGTTTCATAGAGAGCACTCCTGCATTATTCAGCAGCGTTTCAGTTGTGTTTTTCCCCCACAGCTGGACGACCAGCGGGCTCAAGAGTCAGGGCCGACTGTCTGTGGGCAGCAACCGCGACCGAGAGATCAGCATGTCTGTGGGCCTCGGCCGCTCCAAGCTCGACTCCAAGGGCGGTGTGGTGGGTGGCAATATAGACGTGAACACCCTGGAGATGGTCTGTAAGTAAACAAAGCGTCAACTTTTCAGACATCTGGTGTTTTTCCACAGCTCATTAGCAGCTCTTGTTCTAAGCACAGTGTAAACTGGGGATGGACCTGAGCCATGAGTTCAGCGAGGAGTTCTCACACAACACTGGGAGCTGTGCAGCGATAGAACACACATTTTACTCACTTACTTACACGTACTGTAAACACAAACTTTATTTATTCTATTGCATTTGGTATTTATATAAGCTATAAGCTTATGTAAGCTAAGAACAAGCAATGGACATATTTACATGTTAAACACGTTCATAAACAGAATGTATTCAGAATACATTCATATGAATAATTATAATACTTTGTTTCTCCTGTTGCAGCTTTGCATGTAACACTGTTCATTGATACATTTTTACTTTATGTAGCAGATTGCACCCTGTTTACTACCCTTGACGTTTTACACTTTACAGCGATAGCCATGGCCTGAGGCATTATGTTTTTGGGTTGTCCGTCCATGCCATCCTTGTGAACGCGATATCTCCGATAACACCTTGATGGAATTTCTTCAAATTTGGCACAAATATTCACTCGGACTCAAGATGAACTGATTAGATTTTAGTGGTCAAAGGTCAAGGTCACTGTAACCTATTAATCAAATTTTTAGTCATAACTCAATAATCAATATGCTAATTATGACAGAATTTCACACAAACTGTGCTGATTGTATAGGTCTTCTGTGCTGCCGGGTTGAACATGTGATTGTTGTTGCACCATGTGACCAAGCTCTCTATCAGTCACTACATAAATTATATGAGCCTGAACAGACATGGATGTAAACTGCAACTTCACTGGTGCGCGGGGGCAAACAACCACGAGGCCCTAAATCTAGTTTACTGTAAACATTCAAATGAGACAACTGAATTTTTGCCGAGAAGTGAGACTTGATATTGACACTGCAGTGAGATTCAGAGTTATGCTTTAAAATAAAGCAAATTGCTAAATTAACCACTTCATTTTAAATTGACAGGTTTTTATATAAGTGAATCTCATATTTTTCATACTGATTCCATTATGCAGCTTCCTGTTTATGATACATAGTCATTTTCAAAGAAATAATGTGGAAACCAGGGTATAATGCTACCTTCAAATTTAGTCAAAAGTTTTTACTTTTTTGTTAATGTGGCATCATCTTAATCTTTGGCAAAGATAATGATGTGAAAACTTGTGGTAATGAATAGTTTTTCTCGGAGAGTTGTTAGCTCAGACTGAATAAATATTTTTGTTTTTTACCCCCAAATTTTTCTCCCAAATCATTTTTTTTCTATCATCCAGTTTGATGGCTACCGTTTTAACCAGTCACTGTCCGTTTTGTAGCCCACATATCCGAACACCCCAATCAGCAACCCAGCCATAAGATCCAGATCACCATGGGGTCTACAGAGGCCCGTGTGGACTACATGGGCTCCAGCATCCTGATGGGAGTTTTCAGCAATGCTGACCTGCAGCTGCAGGATGAATGGAAGGTCAACCTGTGCACCGTTGACACCAGCCTATCAGAGAAAAGGTGTGAAATAATGATGTCAGCAGGAGCTTATCATGCAACACAACACCTCTGCCAGTGTAACAAAATGATGATACAGATATAATATTCACTGTGTGGTGATACCAGATGCAGGAATGTTTAATCCACTCTATTTCCATCTTCTTCTTTTTTAATACGCTCTGAATCGTCTTAATCTTCCATCTCCATGCTTCTCACCTTTTCCTTCCCCATCTCTTCTCCCTCTGTGCTCCCAGTGAGATCTTTGTCCATGGAGACTTGCAGTGGGACATTTTCCAGGTGATCATTTCACGCTCCACCACACCCGACCTCATCAAGATCGGCATGAAGCTGCAGGAGTTTTTCACTCAGCAATTCGACACCAGCAAGCGGGCTCTCTCCACCTGGGGCCCTGGCCCCTACCTGCCCCCGAAAACCCCCGTCATCAACACTGAGAAAGGAGCTGCAGAGCTGTGTAAGCCAGCCCTCTTCTGTACTGCTGCTGGGTGAAATATTTAATGCAGACTGTGGCACTGCAAGTGTCTCAGACGGTCGCGCCGGTTATAGGAAGCGAAATTATTTGTAATTCTAATAAGCTTAATTTGTATACCGCTTTTTCAAACAGTTGACAAGGTGGTTCAACAACTGAATGTAATCAAACATGCTCATGAGATCATTAAAAACAAAAAGCACAAGCATCATCCATTTCAAAGATTGGAGGCTATAGCACCAGCAGCGTGTCTCATGTTCAGGTCAGAATTGAATCATCTGCCTACATCAACCTCCCCCAACCGTCTTTGTCACACAGATATGGATGCAGCCCATCACCGCCACTGGCCCGGGGTGCTGAAGGTAATCGCCGGCTGCCACATCTCCCTCTTCCAGATGCCTCTGCCCGAGGACGCCGTGCAGCTGGGTGGTTCAATGAGCCTCCACGGCAATCACATGACGCTGGCCTGCTTCCACGGGCCCAACTTTCGCTCCAAGTCGTGGGCTTTGTTCCACCTGGAAGAGCCCAACATTGCCTTCTGGACGGAGGCACAGAAGATCTGGGAGGACGGTGAGACAAAGCATTCATTTCTGGGAATCATTGCATTATTAAAAAAAAAAAAGAACAATCCTTAGTGAGAATTTTTTGAGCAACACAATTAGATTTATACACTTAGGTTTTTCAGTATCATCCTTTTTGATATCTTTTTGTTAGTAGACTTTTGTTTCTGTCACATCCAGGCTCCAAAGATGATTCCACTTACATCGTTCAGACACTGGACTTCCATCTTGGTCATAACACGATGGTAACCAAACCCTGTGGTGCACTCGAAAGCCCAATGGCCACCATAACCAAAATAACCCGGCGGCGGCATGAAAACCCCCCACATGGAGTCGCCACAGTCAAAGAGTGGTTCAGCTATGTCACTGCCATGAGGAATGAAGGTAACCGTTAATTCTGTATTCTCATGTCGTCACAAAAAGAGATGCATGAGCCAATCGATCCCAATACCTCAACTCAGATCTGATACCAAATGGAGCTCATCGGGATCAATTTTAGGTCAGCAATCGGTCATGGCGAACAGCAGCCTGCCGTTACTGATAGTGGAAACACTGGGTTTTCACTATCAGTCACATCGGTTCACATTATTTTTCCTGTTGGTCTTTAAAAACACCGTTCACATGCCGACATGTACATGAAACTGTATCTCTTGACAGCCAGTGTGAGCAAGAGGGCATATGAGTACACTACCCTTGTTGATGTAAACGTGGTAGAAGAACGATTGTAAACATCTCTCAGTATAACACAGTTCATTTTACCCATGAAGTTAAATTTTATTGCAGAAGTGGTGTATCTATTAGTTTTGGGTAGGTGTATAAAATAAAAGTAAAATAAGATAATGGCTACTGAGTATAAATGGTTGTTTCATTGTGGTATGGTATCTTCTCAAACTTAGTACTTCTCTTAACTTCAGACCGCTCTGACTAAAAGAAGATTTTATTTTTTTTCCAAAACTGCTGCTTTCTGTCTGCCTTTCTTTGCAGCTGCTCTCAGTTATCTTAAATGTAAAATAGGTGCGGAAAGTATTTAACAAAGCAGAGGAGTGTAACAAAAGTGAAACCTCCACTTCTGGCATGTCTTATCTCTTGTTTCAGAGCTGAACTTGCTCAGGAACGTGGAAGCCAACAACCAAGAGAGCGGAGCGGCTGCCAAAAGCTCGAGTCTGCTGAGCAGCTTCCGCAGCTCCTCCAGCTACAACCATGAAACGGAGACCATCTTCGCTCTTCCCAGAATGCAGCTGGACTTCAAGTCCATCCACGTGCAAGATCCTGACGAACCTTCTCTAACAGGTAGGACTGGATAAGGAATGTAATGGTACATAATAAAGGCAGTAAACCATCTACTCAAGTCTTTTCTCTGACTGGGTTTAAGGTCAAACTGTATCTTTTTTTACACTTTAGTCAGCAGATATTGTCAATTGTTGCCCCTGACTAACATCACAATGGCATCAACTTTGCCACTCAGTCCAAAGTTAGGTATCAAGCATTCATAACACACACATCCTCTGACAAAACACAGTGTATTCAATTTCTTTTACATACAGTACATAACACACAATATTCACCCTTTTGAATGAAAAATACGGCACCCCTGTGATGGGTGTGGACCCTAAAGAGTTTTTAATATTGCACCTTCTGCTTAACTACACCCTCATATACTGCTAGAACCGACCTTGTTGTTTGTATTTGTTCCAGACTCCAACAGCAAACCCAAAGTGGAGTGCAGCGTGGTGACCGAATTCACAGACCACATCTGTGTCACCATGGACGCCGAGCTCATCATGTTTCTTCATGACCTGGTGTCTGCCTACCTGAAGGAGAAGGAAAAAGGTTTTTTGTCTTTTACATCCATTCATTTATTCATTCATTCTTTCATGCATTCATCGATCCTTTTCAACCCTTCAGTCAGTGAGAAAATAAAGTATCTAAGGAGAAACGACAAGATGAGCCACATCTGTCTGCCTCTCCGGTGCTAAAGCTCTTTGTGTGCTGCTGGACACATTTTAGAGAGGAGCATGAATTGAAGCTGAGTATTATTTTCACACACATTGGGGAGGTCAGGGAGCCCAATGCAGGCAGCATTTTAATGGGTTTCCTATTGTCAGAAAGGAACAAATTAGCACTCTTTATGCCAGCAACCTCGCATCCTTCATGACAATTAAAATAGTGCGGCTACTTTGTTCCGTTGACTCGGCAGCTGAATAGAAAAAAAGAGGCGAGCGGTGAAGATTTTCATCGGGGTTTGATTAATCCTGATTAATTAAAGTAGGGCAGATGGGTATTTGAATGTGAATAGAGTTTAGAGCTAAACTCTTAAGGTGGGGACTGCTTTCAGGGATAATAATGAATGTTTATTGTGTTCTACCTCTGGATGTTGAATGTGTTTGCCATATTCAAAAGAAAACACGTTGGCAGTGGAGCGTGCCTTATTGAATCCTCTCTTCCCCCGTGTCCTCAGCCCTTTTTACCCCGCGAATGTTTGCAGCTCGGCCGGGCCAGAAGAGCCCCACGGCCCTGCATGATGAAAGCTCCACAGACAAGGACAAGGACGATGGCATCAACTACACCACAGTGGACTGGAGGGAGTTTATGTGCAACACCTGGCACCTGGAGCCGACTCTCAGGTCAGCTGTGCTCCACCGCACCACAGACGTTTGGAGTGCTTGCAGGCGCACACACATTCAATGTGACGGAGTCAAATTGAGTCACAATGCTCAATTGTGAAAAAGGCTCATTCAAAACCAGCTGAGGAGAAAATAGAAAAGAGAATTATTTTGGCACTGTAAGCATCCATGACTTTGTGGCCACAGCAGGTTTGAACAGTGACCCAGGGACCAAACAAACAAATCCACATATACAAGGCTGTCATGCATCATTGTATAAGACTAGCTTTAGAAAAAAAAAAAAACAAGCCACCCAAATTAAATTAAAATATTTTTTTCACACTGAACTAAAACTTATTTATAGTGAAGAGCAGACCTGGAAATTTAGAATGTTAGAGGCAAAGCCACTCGCCCTGCAGCGGGGCAATTTCTTCAGAGCACAAAGGCCATGTCAGGGCATCAAGGCCAAAAGTGAAAAAAACATAGTTAAATTATCAGTTAATTAAACAAATTAATTTCTAAAAGCATTAATGTAACACTTCTAGAGAAATAAAAACACAGTTTTTTTAAATATGGACAATTTCTTTGTAATTCATATTTAGAACAGGTAATGATCACATACCGTCAGCACAATCACTGAAGTCTCAGTCAGGGCACTAATATGTGCTATTAATGACATGTTACAACTTATTAGGCTATACTAGAAGGACTGCAGCCACACAAAGTTACTTCCATCATTAGAGCAGGAATAAATGACGTGTCAGAATGATATTAATAAAAACTTTCAAAACAAGCTTTAAAGTCTTGTGGGTGCAGTCTGATTATGAGACAGACATTTACACTTAGACGCATCCCTTATTTCAGCTTTTACTCACAAACTTCAGTTACACACACACACCTGCACCTCAGTTCTCCGACTGCACACACACACACCGGCTTGCCCCGTCCCTCCTCTCTCTGTTACTCTCTCCCTGTGTCTGCTCTGTTTATGTTCTTCACACAGTTTTCTCAGCAGCAGGTGAACCTCTATCGAAACAGTCGAAACGAACGTGGTAGCCTACTGAATGACATCGCACCAAACAATGGCAATAGTAGACTCCATTTCGAGTGTTTTCATCACGTTTGTTGGGTTTGTGTGTTTTAGTCAAGACTTCCTCTCATGTTTTTAACTGTGAGTTATGAATGACGGCTATTTGGTGAGTGATTGATTAAAAGTAGTAATACCACAATGTGAAAATACTGTAAAAATAAGTATAAGCAGTAAAATGTACTTAAAGCGTCATGAGTAAAAGTACTCACGGTTCAGAAAAATGCTCCTGTCAGGTTATGTTATATCTACTGTTAGTGAGGACATTTGGACTGATAAAATTAGTAAAGAACAAATGAGTTTCTGTTCTATGTGTTGAAATAATTCTGCAGTAATTAGCATAAAGTGCCTGAAATTAATTTGGCATCGACTACACGAAACATTTCCTCTCCCTTCAGGCTCATCTCCTGGACAGGACGTAAGATTGACCCAGTTGGTGTGGACTACATCTTGCAAAAACTGGGCTTCCACCATGCCAGGACTACGATTCCCAAGTGGCTGCAGAGAGGCGTGATGGACCCGCTGGACAAGGTGCTGTCAGTGCTCATCAAGAAGCTGGGCACGGCACTGCAGGACGAGAAGGACAAGAAAGGCAGAGACAAAGAGGAGCACTGAGGAACACTCACACCACTATAATTAAAGCTGTGCAAAGGTTTTCAAACACTGGATTACTGCATTACAATGGCCACTACTGTACAACACATTCGTCAAATATACCCATTTTACCTGTGAAATTCAGCTTAGTCGTTTACTGCGGTGCATGCCACTAGCGGCTCTGACTGAAGCGTTTTGCACCATTGTTATTCTCTGTATATTTTGGAAATGTTAGTATGATTTGACTGCTTTAATGGTGAAACCCTGCCTCTTTTACCTGTTGTAAATGACCTTACTGAAATCGCTTGAAATTTTATTTTAAGGCTTTCCAATATTTCATGAGAAATGATTTCTTAAACCATTGCCTTTTCTTTGTTTCCCATGGAACACATGGTAGATATGCTTTATGTATTTTATAGCGTAGTTTTAAGCTATTTAAGAACAGTTCAGTGACTGTTCTTGATTTTTTTATTATTTTTTTTATGTGAAGAAATGAATACGGGGAGGTTTTGGCACATCATCCACTCAGTCATGAAGATGACATGAACTTGTAATTATAGTTCGAACCAAGATCAATATTTATGGGTATGTGAAATGTAAAGTCTATAACATGTATTAGCTTGGTGTGTCAAGCTTATTTTTGTCTTTTTTTTAATCCATACACTAGAACCAGTGTAAATAATGAAATTTCTTAAATGTGTTGATTTCCTAACTTAATAAAACACTGGCCATCAATTTCAGATGAAGCACGGGTCTGTTATTTTGGTGTTCACTGAAAACAAATTGCTTTATCAAGTTTTTTTATTTTATTTTAGAAACTATATGAAATTTCTATTCAAGGCCCACTTCACTGATTTTGTCTATAAAGGTCTGTTTTCTCATCATGAGTAGCCTACTACTTGGCCTGCAAAAACAGTTGTATAGTTTCAAGAATCAAGAAGTTCGATGGTCATTATACAACACAAACCTAAATTGTAGTTCCTGAAGCTACATTAATTAATATTCCCATTACAAAAATAATCACATTACAACAATAAAAACTATTAAGGGTGAAGAGTGGAGGATGAATTGAATTGGAGCGGTGTGAAAAAAGCTGCTCCGTAGTCTGGTGGTATGGCAGCAGATACTTCTGTATCTTTTGCCAGACAGCAGCAGGGTGAACAGACTGTGGCTGGGTGGGTGTTGTCTTCTAGTATCCTTTAGGCTCTGCACAAACCTCATCGATATCACTGATGCTCGGGAGATGTGTACCAGTGATGTTTTGGGTGGTTTTAATCACCTGCTGCAGAGCCTTCCTGTCTTGGCCGTGCATGAATCACGGCAGTTTGGTATGTTTCCAGTCTTCTATTGTTCCGAAGTTAACAAGAACTTGGCACAGAAGTTTTGCTTCTTAAGTTTACTTTAGAAATACAGTCGTTTCTGTGCTTTTTTTGTCGGGGTGGATACGTCTGATGACCATGACGAGTTCTCTGTAATTCCCAGAATCCTAAAATCCTTCACCCGCTCCACCTCAGCTCCACTGATGTAGACAGGGGTGTCTTTGCCTCCTGTTTTCTGATGTTAAAAATCAGCTCCTTGGTTTTGTCGACGTTGAGCAGCAGATTGTTCTCTGTGCACCACTTTACAAACTATTGATTTCCTCCCGATATGAACTCTCATTGTTTGTAAACCCGCCAATGATGTTTAGTCGTCGGCATACTTAACAATAGAGCTCTCTTAAAGTCTGGGATTGCAGTCATGGGTGTACAGTGTGAACAGGAGGGGGCTGAGCACACAACCCTGGGGGACTCCGGTGTTCAACACTAGAGTGGAGGAGGTTTGACTGCCAATCCGAACTGTCTGGGGTCTGTTTGTGAGGAAGTCCAATATCCAGTTGCAGAGTGTGGTACTCAAGCCCAGAGTGTTAAGTTTTCTAATCAGCTTCATGGGGGAGATTGTATTAAATGCTGAGCTATATATATACAGTATATCAGCTATGGCTCAGGAGGAGTCTGGAAAAAATAACCCCTATGATGTCATAGCGATGTCATCAGGGTCTTCTTGGCTTGGGCTTGGACTTAAAATATATATCAGAGGAGAAAACCGGCTTTACAAACAGGGAGCATAGAGTTTGTAAGACGAGCATTTACCAGACTGGGAGGGTCTGAAAAATATTGCTATTGGTTGTATTCTGGGAAATGTAGTATCCATTGTTTTAGAACTTGTCTTATCAAAGGGACAAAAAAAAAATCGGCTCTGCTTCTCACATTTTTACTTTTCTTTTTTATTCTGTCTCTTGCAAGACCCCCAACTTCATGGAAGAGCAACACTAAATCCATACAGTAGCCCTTTAATGAAACTTCTGTAGGTGGCGCTCTTATGTTATCTTAAAGCAACCATGCTTTTTTTACTACTCATTTTCCAGTCCGTAAAATGCATCACTTTGTGTGGCAAAGGATTTTCCCCAGGAAACGGCTGTCAGACAGGTGTTTAGAACTTCAAATGGAACTTTAATGAACTGGGAATGGTTTTTGAAAAGGTCTCATATTGGCTAAATCAAAACTTTAATGAACTTGGCAGTAATTCCTTTTGTTTCTTCAAGCAGTGATTTCCCTGTTCTGTTCCGGGTTTTTAGGTCAATGAATGAGTGTGTGTATCAGTCAGGATTCCCTCAGTCATTTACAACAACTTCTACTTTCCACCAGTGTTTGTCACAATACCTCCCCACTTCCTCAACTCCCACCTATGCATAAAAAGCCTGCTATGCTCACCACCGGGTTTTGTCAATACAGTACTCTGTGACTGTAAGACTCCTACCAGCGCTAATCTCTTCCCCTGTGATCTCACCACGAGCCATGTTCTACTTTTGGTTCCATGCCATGGTTTTGCATTTTTGATGGTGCGTTGGCGAGTGAAGGGGAGCACAGTGGCACTGTGGAGAGGAAGAGAAGCGCGGGTTTCCTCTGTGATGTCTGCTGTGGGATTACAGCAGTGTCACCTGAGGAAACCCCGACAGCTCAGTGTGAGAGCACACTCAAGGCTTTGCTCTCGCTTGCCGGGGCTGGACAGTATTTTTGATTTTAATTCTGCCTGCTGCACATCCAGTCCTTTGAAGTGGTTTCTATGTTACATCACTGCACTGTATTTCTTTTATTCCTTTCACTTCACAGAACTCCAGTGTATACATATTAACGCCAACAACCAAGTGAGTGACCAGTAGATGGAGTCGAAAGCCAGTTGGCCCGTAATCATACCTCCTTAATGACAGCAGCTCCCTACAGTATACTGTCTTGCTGCTGAATTATAAAATAGAAACGGAATAGAAAACATTAAAAAGTCATGACATGGCCGGAGGTGTTGAACAGTTTAAATTTCCTGCCTGTGTCCTTCCTGGCCTGGGATCAAACTGTGCTTGGACAGTCCACTGAGCTATGGGCTGTCAACGAAAACTGACATATAGCTGACCAGCATATGGTGGAAACGGTCTTCCTTAGGTGGATGCACAGAGAGTAAAACACAATAAAATGGTAATTATAGAGTTGGAGAAGTGTGGCGTTAAGAGGACATGCTGGAAAATGTGTGAATATTTTATCTGCAGAATACAGAATTTTTCAACATAAAAGCTTTTTGGCTTTGAAGGGAACCAGATACTAGTTGAGCTTTTGACAGTTTCCTGCATGCAGTTTTAGGACAATGCATATTCTCTTTCCAGAATGAATCATCCCTTCGTTGGTAGGGAGCTGACGTCAGGGTATCATCAAGAATGTTTTCAACCTGGTCAAAGAGGCCTTTTAAGCTTTGCCCTATACAATAAAATATGTAGCCTAAGGTTTAGCAATATTTATAACCAAACAGAAAGGACACAAGCCAATCTGACAACACAAAACTGTTCTAATTATTGGCTTGTAACTGATCTAAAAAGCATTATTAAATCTATTCACCATTAATAAAGCATTTAGCTATACTGCATATAAACCCTGTACAAAGGCTGTCTTATCAGAAAGTTGTTTTTTTTTTGTTTTTTTTTACATTTATCCATTATCCTGACTTTATATCAAACACTGTAATTATATTTTATCAGACCAAATAACGGAAAGTCCAATCATTTTTAAGCTTTCAGCTGAGCCAAGATACGAGCTTTATCATGAGCAAGTAGTAATTTTTAAAAAAATTACATGAAGAGAAGGGCAACGGTATTAAGTATATGTTTACTGTCCTTGTAAATTGTTGTCTATTTAAGAAAATTTTTCACAAAAAAGTCGTCTCTCATCCCATGCACAGCTCCCCTCAGCCAGAATACTCCTACGCCTGTTATGTTTCTTCAAAAACTATTATTTCTGCAGACCTAATGATTTCAGGGTTTTACTTTCATTCCAGAAAATTGCTTCTTTCTTTTTCTTTTTTTTTTTGGCACGAACATTTCTCACATCTTTTTTCAAATTATCACCCTGTTATAAAAGTCCTCATTAGCCTAATGATGAACAGGAAGAGCAAAGACACGATACCTTTAGGAACGTTTGAAACCTCTTCAAAGCTGTCTTCTAAGCCTTGCCCTTCAGAACAAATGTGCCCATGTGGGACAATAAAGACCGAACGGCATTAAATTGAATACTGCAGAGCGCCGTGATGATGTACAGCAACTAAACTGTCTCAATACAAATGAGCAGATTGAGATTTGAGCTACTTTTTGATTGAGTTTCTAATTGCTTGTTCCACTTCATCAGCTTTACCTTGATTTAATAATTCGGCGTAACAATATGGCTGAAAAGAGAAGCTGGTAGCTAGTATAATAGTCTGAATGTTCATTTAGTGATTCTCTAAACTGTGAAACGCTGCCACACAGAATAGATTAGAGGCCTCCCTCACTCGATGGTGACCTCCCTGACCACCTTGTTGTCTGAACCTCCTTGCTATGAACATCTGCCATAGCCACTGCAGCTCTCATGTGTACTAGCTTGAATATGGTGCTTCTGTACTAATGCCAGGATAGCAGGTTCAGTCATCTCGTGGAGCAGCTAGCCAGCTGTTTGAAGGCTTATCTCTCTTCTCAGAGAGTGCAGCGAAGCTAAATTCCTTTCAACTCTGCAGTCTGCATAGTGATTTGAGTATTTAAAGCTACACTAATCAATATTCTACTATATTAACAATGGACAATCTGCAGTTCCATTGAAGCCACTGTTTTGCTTTTACAGACCGCAAATGTAACTAATTTTTGGCCACTTGGGGACAGTGAACATGAAAATGCTGTCATGTTTTAAGTTGATATGGTGTACATTTTAGCAAACAGTGGTGTATTTAAACATAGCAACAAAATAGCATCCATTTCGAGTCATGTTTGACCACCAGGCAAATCTAAGTCCAATTCACTATCTGTTTTGCTCTTTACTAATTAGCTAGCTAGCTTTGTCTGCCTGTTTGTTTGTTTGTTTGGTGCAGGGCAGAAGTGTAGTGGGTTTATCAAATGGGTCACGGCTGACCACAATGGCAGAAACATGACTTCAAGCTAACGTTGCTATGTGTTGGCTACATGATGAAGCTACAGTAGTGTCATGTCTCCAGATGAATAAAACTCTGTCCGCTGAATGTTTTAATAGGCCACTTTGCTGACACATTCTCAACAACTGTATAAAATGATAATATGTAACACAACAACTTGCTGCTCTTCCCCCAAAGTGGCCAAAAAAAATCAATCATAATGATTTTAGGAATGCTAAGTGGACACCCAGTCCATCTAGTTTAGTTTCATCCAAGTCCTGCCGCTCTGCATCTGCACACACTCAGTATTGGCAGAAACTGTTTCAAACCAGTCAATTCTTTCAGGAAATGACACATCTTCAGGACCAGAGAGCACGTCACACCACTGTACGCTCTCACCTGTGGCACTTGTCTGACAGCAAGAGATAAAGTCTGTGGGTTCCCCCAAACACACTACGTGCAAGAGCCCATTTTGGCCAAAGTAACCAGGGTGCTATAAAATCTTGGTACATGAATTTTTAGTGGCAAATGTTATATGTATAAGTTGATTTTATTCTTTCATGTGCAACATGAATAAAACTAAGTCAATGACGCAATATTACCTTTACATCTTCGCAAAGCAGTTGCAGTTTTTACCTCCCCAAGCCTCTTTGCTTTTGTGTTCTGACTAATTCATCCAAACTGCTACTTTACTTCTCAAGGCACAATGTGAACTTTAGATATGTCTGCTATCTTTCAGCTTATTCACTGACCCATGATTATTTAGATTTATGCAAAAAAGGATGAGGTTTTTCATTCTAGGACTATTCGCATTAAATGCCTTATGGGCTTATCATCGAACTGACATGAATGCACTTGATTAAGACTGAAGTTACATATGGGAATTTCATCTTTTGGCTGATTCTATATCAGCTACTTTATTGTTTTCAATCAAGCAATTCTGACTTCAGAGTCAGCAGAATCAATATTAAATGTTTGGCAACACAGTGGGTCTTTTCAAGATCCTTTTGACAACTCATATAATGGCAGTAAGTGCACCCTGCAGGTCAACAAGACCTCACATTAGCGTTTTGAGAAAATTCTCCTTAGATTTCAGATGACCAAGCACACAGACTATCTCTCCTAAAGTTCAAAAAAAACAAACCTAAATGGATGCAGCCAGGAGATTGCTCAGTCTTACTTCTTTTAGACCACAGTGCAGCATTTGAGATTTGATCATGAAATTTTAATTGAATCACTTAAGCACTAAGGTGGGTATCTGGCTCAGCACTGAGCTGTCTCAGATCCCATCTTTCTAGTAGACCTTTGTCTGTGAGACAATTCATCTCTCGGAGGCACACAGCTCCTAAAAAAGTCCCACCGAGCTCAAATCCGGGTTCCGTCCGTTTGTCCCTCTAAACACAAGATCCCACTGAGAAATGTTAAAAATAACACTGTATGTCTCTCCATTGGTGCGCAAAAAAATACCAATGTATACAAGATGATACGAGAATGACACAGACAGTATACACCTATACTTATACTAGATGTCTTCATGGAAGTAAGGGTCGTTTTTTCAAAGCACTCATACTTATAACTAATTTTGGGAAAAAAAAGAGATGCTCTTTTTTGACCTTTAGTTTTGACCTTTTTAGTTCAGAATTGGAGATTTAAAGGTCATCTGTATTATATGCATTAGCAGTGCCAATTTTGTGTCAGGCATTGACTGACACCGAAAGTTGTCTTTAGAGGGTATCCATCCATCCATCCATTTATTTCAGACATCCCTCTCCCCGGCAACACTTTCAAGCTCCTCCCGGGGGATCCTGAGGCGTTCCCATGCCAGATGACATATAAAATCCCTCCAGCGGGTTCTGGGTCTACCCTGCGGTCTCCTCCCAGTTGGACACGCCCGGAAAACCTCCAAAGGGAGCTGAGACACTCGCCTCACGCCGGCTGCAACTTGAGATGCTGTCCATAAATATCAAAAACAGGGTCAGAGAAAAAGGGCAACCTTGGTGGAGTCTTACACCCACTGGAAACGTGTCTGACTTGGTTAAACAGGAAACGTATGGCTTGTAACAATGGCCCTGGTACCCCATACTCCCGCAGGACCCAACAACAGGACCACCCATGGGACACAGTCATAGGCCTTCTCCAAATCCACAAAACACATGTAGACTGGATGAGCGACCTCCCATGACCCCTCCAAAAGACCTACAAGGGTAAAGAGCTGGGCCACTGCCAGAGCAGAATCTGCATTGTTCCTCTTGATTCTGAGGTTCAACAATCAGCCAGAGCCTCATTTCCAGCACCCTGGAATAAACTTTTCCAGGGAGGCTGAGTAGTGTGATAAGCCACTAATTGGAGCACACCCTCCGGTCCCCCTTTTTGAAAATGGGAAACCAGTCCACCACCCAGGTCTGCCACTCCACAGGCACTGTCCCAGTCTTTAGAGGGTAGTAGGTCAAAATGTATTGACAATTTACTTATGTAGTATTTATTTTTGTTGTTTTATTATGATTTTATTTGAACCATTATACTTTAAATAAACCACAGTGACCTTTATCAGTGCTTTTGATCCGAAGTTTAAAATTATTTGGAGGTTCTAACTTTATTTAAACTAAATTTTGAAGGATAAAGTGTGATTATTAGCTTCCCTAATTATCTAGACATCTGTGCTGTAAAAGTTTTTTTTGTTTTGTTTAACTGAACAGTTTAGGTTGAAAAGAGACAAGAAAATACAGGACAGAGAGGGAGGATGACACGGCAATGGTCTCAGGGAATATTTGTATGATCTCCCAGATGTTGGGGAGGCATTTGACTTGAGCAGGAGCAGTTGTGTAAAATAAATTCAATTCCAGACTCTGGACAATGAATATGGTGATGGTGTAATGGTTGACAAATTGCAGGTTATACTTCTGTAGCCATGCTAGCAGCACAGTTTTTGGTACAATGTCAAAATTTCAATTTCTCTACCCCTTTGCTTCATGACCAAATGCCTGTAAAAATGATATTCCCGTTAGTTTAACTGTTCTTAGTGCTTATTTTAAATGTTAACCTTGCTAACACACAAATCTGATATGATGAACACGGTTAACACTAGGCTTATACCTGCTTCACATAATTTTGTTAGCTTTGCATCCATATCATCTTTTCATGTGTATCTTCATTCAAGAGCGAGATTTTTCACATTGAGAGCATTACTTATTCGTTTCACTTTCATTTTTGTAATGCTTTCCCTCAAAAAACAGTGTTCGTACTCAAATAGCCCCTGCTTGCACTTAAAATTACTCTGCTTCTGCTCAAACTGTATGCTTGCACTCAGATATATTGTTGTTTGCACAAATTTCCTGCACTTTAGCTTCAGCCCTTCTCTTCGCACTCAGGCTGCTTCTGTGCGCTCTTGAATCTTCTGCTCTCAGATTTCTCCTCTGTTCTGATTTTTTGTGCAACAACCTGTCAAAATTCCCCATCCAATAGAATGTCAGGTGTAGTGTTGACCAATGAAATGATCTGTGTGTCAGGTACCGGGTTTATCTACTCTCGCCATTCGTACAAAATATGGCAAAACAAAACAAAAGCACAAAAAAATTGGCTCCGGTAACACCACCATTAAAATCAAAAACTTACTTGAAGTCTTTGACTGTGGCGGTCCATGTTGGCCACCGATCCGCTGTACTATGGTTCCATGAAGGTGACGTCGTTTTCTTCTCACTAAAAAGGCCTACATTGTAGCTATTGTAGTAAAAAAGTACGGCACTGGTATACTTAATAGCAATAATAATAAAGCAACGAATGGCGGGAGTAGATAAACCCGGTTAAGGACTAACCGCCTGTACAGGACGTTGTAAAAAGTAAAGCTCACGCGCCCACGGCGACACATGGATCATTTCATATATCATATCATATCATATCTGAGTGCAAGCATACAGTTTGAGCACAAGCAGAGCAATTTTTAGTGCAAGCAGGGGCTATTTGAGTACTAACGCTGTTTTTTGAGGGACAGCATTACAAAAATGAAAGTGAAACGAATAAGTGATGCTCTCAATGTGAAAGATCTCGCTCTTGAATAAAGATAGGAAAAAGAAACCATACATGTGTTGCCATGTTGGTGTTGGTATTTAGCTAATTACAGCTTCACAGAGCTGCTAGCATGGCTGTAGAGTCATGTTAAATTTGTGTCAATAAAGTTTCAGAATGAAAACTTTCAGAATGATTTGCTTTGTTGATAGAAGTTACATTTTAGATTAATGAATCAGGGACAAATGGAATAAAACACATCTGGACAGAAGTGATCATTTGCTCATGCTCCCTATGCCCATATGGTACATGTTCTGCTTGCTGGAGCAAGATGATCTGCTTTAAGGACTATATGTCAAATTCCCAATGCATGAATGTGGAGAGCAAAAAAAGTTTTGTCCCTGAGCAGAATAAATAGTTTGAAAAATGAAGCAAAGAGAGACTGACAGAATGCAAAACGTTTAAGACCTTAGGTTGAACTTTTGAGGAACCCTGCCCCTGTTATTGTCTGCAGAGGATTACTGTCTGATGAGTTTAAAGAGAAAAGGTTGTAGCTACAGTACGAGAAAGTGGAGCCAATTTATAGCAGTGTCCTTAGAGCCAAGGAAAGACTTCAGCCACACAAAAGCACTGCTCAGATATGGAAGGATTAAAACAGAAATTTCACTGAAATTCACTTACATTATAACACTAGATCCTTGAACGAGGGCAACCAACTAATTCTGGGTATTATCCAAAAACCAGACTGAAAAGTTTTAAAAATCCATTACCTGCCAAATTCGCAAGTTCTCCTCAGTTGCTTCCTAAGGGAAAAGTTTCAGTGGGGCCCCTGCAAGATGCTCCCAGTTCACCCTCACATGCAGCTCTTTATCTCTAGCTCTATTTTGTGTGAACAAGAGCCAGCAGGACAAGTTCATCATTAGTCTCAGTCACTGAGACAAAGACAGGTCAAAATGGCAAAATTCTGCAGGAACTGACCCAACAATGATGGTTTCTGAATGAGGATCCGGAGAGAACCAGTCGTAACGTTTTTGGTGAAGTATTATTTTCAATACAGGAAATGGGACGAGAAAGGGAGTCAGGTATGTAGAACATGACCCCAGAAAAGTGAGCACTTATAGATATCACACGAGGGGAAGAAAGTCACTTTGAAGCTTTGACACAAGGTTTTCAAAGTCTCACACACATTCAAGATGGAAGAGAGAGATGCAGTGCAATACGCTCGCAGCTGAGAGAGGGGCAGGCAGAGAAATACCTGATTGATGGTCGTACATACGCATGTCTATTTCTTTCCACGTATGGAGCTGAAACCAGATGATAGAACAACATCACACTGGAATATTATTTTCCCTCTATCATGGAGGAATTCTGAATGTTTCATTTTCTATTGGAAAGTTTTAACTCCTGAAGGTAATTCTCATTTACAGACATCTTATGAAGATTTTAGCTACAAATTTAACAAAGCTGAACTCAGATGCAGAAGTAGACGTTGGGCAACAACCATGAAAACCCAGAGTGTTAGGACTAAGTCATACACAAGACACAAGAAGATTTAATAGTTCTGGTAACTTAGCAGTAAACTCTCTCTTGTGTGCAGTAAATATGAAGCTAGACAGCCAGCTGCCATTTAGCTTAACTTGGCACAAAGACTGGAAACATGGGGCAAACAGCTAGCCTGGCTGTGTGCCAAGGTAACTAATTTGACCAGCATCTATAACACACAATACCTCATTTCTTTAGTACATAAAGAAACCAAAGTTTTTGTTGACAAGACTCCAGGAAGTCAGTGTGTGCTGGCCAAGAAACAGTCATAAATCCTGTAATACTGTAATGCCTGTGGTTTTCACAGCAAAGTGTTCATTGGTAAGCTTTTGAGGTGCAGTTAGGCAGGTTTTGGTGAACTCTCCTCCCCGCTGGTTGTGGCTTCATATTAGCTTACAGACATGAGAGTGGTATTGATCCTCTCACCTAACTTCCCGTTCGAAAAAGCAAACAAGTATAGTTCCCAAAATGTCAAACTATTTCTTTAATGTGTGTTGCATTTAACTCAAACTAAGCATTCATGGTCTTATTTCTTCTTGCTTTGAAGTGTTTTCAGAGTAAAGCTGCCATCAAGTCCTTGAATCAAACAAACAAACAAACAAACAAAAAAACAGGTTAAAGAGAGAAAACAAAATCACTGGGTCAAAAATAACCAACCAAATTGAATGCATTTAAATGACTACCAGCACTGTGGGTGAGCTGTTTTTAACAATCTTGCTGCAAACAAACTCCTGAGGTGCTTTGACCTTGGGCTCTCTGTGGTACACGGTGTCTTTGCTGTTCCTTGCTAAAAGGTTTGTGTTAACATAACTGCCTTGATAACTTATTAAGGACGTGCGGCAGTAAAGTTTGAGTGCAACACTGTTATTATTGTCGGTGTATTTATGAAGGCCTTTTAGTATAGAGAGCATTCTATAGATTGGCATTGATGTATTTTAATAAATTAGCTGATTTCTTTCAATAGTCCATAAAGTTTGGTTATACACTGTATATGTATATATATACATTTTTTAAATTTTTTTTTGCTTTTTGCTTCAACTTTGGTGCACAAAGGCTGTTTTCACCTTTGCGGCTCTACTCTGTCTCGAGAAATGTTTAACTAAACCTCACTGCTGCACAGTTTCCACTCTAGAGGTCTAGGTCTGCTATATTTGCAAAAAGGCAACAATAAGTTTGCGGATAGATTTAGCTGAAATCCATAACAGCACTAAAATATCATCTCATCAGATTTTTCAAAAGGAAAAATAAATATATATATATATATATATATATATATATTCAGCATGCTGACTGGTTACTACGTGTGATGCTAAAGCTTGCCTAACAATCACAGCTTTTCTAATCCTCTGACGATACCTTTTCATACTCCGTGATGGCAGAGCTATGCTGTAGCGGTCTATCATCATTACCCTCCCAGATGCACATAAAGCTGTAATCCTAATCAATGTCAATGAGTATGGGGCCTGTAATCATACAAAGTAAAAACCATCTCTCAGGTATCGTGTGCACTTTGGTGCTTGAGAGCCTCTATTTATAACTTTGATTGCTCTGTTTGCAGAGTGATGATTACTGGAAGACGTGTGTATAAATCTGGCTACACCACTAAAATCCAGTGTCTGGTTGTATGAGAAGTCAGACTCACAAAACCATCTCAGACCCATCTTCCCTGCATCAAGGCCTCCTGCCATGTCCATGAAGATTTTAACATGCTGCCAAGCTTCACCTGAACACAGAGTTGAATGATTGAGTTCTAGTTATATTGATTTTCACGTTGTTCTCTATCTTGCTGGAGGCAGAGCTCAATCCAAGACATAATATCACTGATTGAAATACTGCTGCCACTCCTATCCCTAATAACAGATGTTATAAATGTGTGATTTATGCTGACTAAGCGCCATTATTCGCTCAGGATTGAAACACCAGTGAATGGGTTAATGTCCTGCAGTTTGACGCAGGAATGGTTAATGGGAGGACAGGCAGCAGGTGGAGAGACATGCAGACTGATGAGCAGCAGCAGAGGAGCCACTGTGTGCTGACAGTCGGGGCTGGAGCCGTGGACAAACAAGCACCGATTGCCGCTTCTAATTCGTCCCTGCAGCGGGCAAAAATTGTTCTAAGGCAGCTTTTACACGGCATGGTGTCTCCGACCGCCTCTGCCGCTGAACGGGGCTTGCAGTCAGTCGCTGCGTAAATGACTTGAGAAACTCTCGTCGAAGTCAGCGGACGGAGAGAAAGCGGCTTTATGGGAGATGAATGTGACCGGGAAACAGCATCCTGAGCTGATCGAGCGACCCGCCAGCCTCTTGGTTCCAACTTCGGCAAGTAAACCTGCTCATTTCGATTCATTTGACTGGGCCGATCAGTCTGTAATATCCCCATGAGATGTGCTATGTGCAGGGGCAGTTACAAAGAGCACGCGCGCCGTTTTATTCTTTAATGTACACAGGGAACTCCAGGCTGCCTTTAAAAAACCCACTATTTAGCGCTTTATTGCTTATAAATACTCACGAATAGCCTACTAAACCGACTTGGAAATCTTTTCTCAAGTAAATAGCACTAGATGCACAATTCGGCATATATTTGGCAAACTATTGTGACCGTACTTTATAACTTTATAAATAAGGTTTCCTTTAAGATGAGCCTCCACAGAACGCGAGTGTGTCCGCGGCGGGAGCGACCGATGTGTGCCGTTGCCTCAAGTTTAGAGCAAAATTCGTTGAAATACGGCAGTGCTTCGTTTCTAATTTACCACAATGCATGTGCCGAATCCAACAGAAGCCAATGCTCATGTTCCAAAACTCTTTAGTCCCGCTGTACACTGTAACATGCAATTTCATCGATAAGCTGGTGCTCATCAAACTACGTATGACGTTCCTTCCATTTGATGGTGAACTCCATCAGTCGTGGTTTGATAGATTTCCAGCAGTTACAGGCTACGTACACACAAACAGGAGAGAGGCTTGCCTCTTATAACTATATGTCGACGTCACTTCTGGCTATTGCCAAACAATATTTATGACCTTTTAAACAGCCTTTCACTTTGGCTGCTTAAAGCAACTTCCAACACGTAGTGTTGCCTAAAATTGAACCAACCACTCTCTAATCAGAAGGGGTGAAGAGCACGTATTTCAAGTTACCTACTGTATACATTATAATTGATGATTTTGTCTTATTTGCTAGTCCATATCTGTCTGTGGACACATTGCATGTGTTTCCTGCACTTGTATGTTTTTATGTAAAGTTTTGAATACTTGTTTCTGTTGAAACATACTGTATATCCTCTTTGGCTCAAATTTTCTGCATGGCATTCAGCTGTTGGCCTGTTATTGTTTAATTTCAGTCTTGCTCTGTGGGCAATTTCACGAAGCTTTTGCTTTTAGAACTTGATACCTGAGTCTCAAGGGACACGAGTCTGCAGCTTAAATCTGCGCAAGAGTGTGTTCACTTTTCACACATATCCCACTCTCCATTAACCACTGACCGATGGCTAAAATTATGCAGTAAGCTGAGTTTTCCTGTTGTGATGGGCTCTCCCACCAACACAGTAATGTGTTTTACTCCATCATGCATATTTTTGGTCACCTGGTGTGAAGTTTCAGGGTGTTTGATTGTGCTTCCACAGTAATTAAAGTCAGTATTTTTCAGGTCCCTTAGCAGTGGTAAACAGGATGGCTTTAATTTTAGGGTTGAACAAATGGTACTAATAAATGCTTTGATATATGGTGACACACAATATGTTGTCTTTGCACTGCATACCCACCCTTGGAATATTCCAGATCTCGGGTTTTGTAAAACAAAGTGATTCCAAAGTCACAAAAAAAAAAAAAAATACAGCCAAGCCTCATGTCAGAACAATTTCTTTCTGGGATCCTGATTTTATTCGGCCAATTTATGTCAGCCCTCATACACAGCTTATGTCAGCCCCATTTTTTTTTTTTTTTTGTTCCTGAATGTGACCTTCAGTCAAATACATTAAACATAAAACAGGTCTTTAAAAATATTAAATTTGGCTTTCTGAAACATGCAGATGCACTGAGACAGTAATTTGCAAAATGAATTAGATAGAGGGGCTTTCAGTCCAAACACAAGCAAGACGGTGTCTGCAGTATGTGCATTAGCTTGGCTGTGTGTTTGAATTGTGCGTCAGGGTATATTAGTGCTGTGATGGACAGGCGGCATTTGCACAGTGTTTTCCTGCCTCCCCATGCTGGGAGAGACTCCCATTCTTAGTTCAAGTAGTATATTTGTCAAGACTTGAAAATCCACTGTGTAAGTTTCTTTAGACATAATTCACTCCTGAATTGTAAATCCATTTTAAACTTTGTGTATGAAGTCAAGTTCTTAGTAACAACTAGCTAGTTTCAAATGAGTGATGTACTAAACAGAGTGTCTACACCTGGGTGAGACTAGTCATATGGCAGCTATTTGGCTATTTACCATAGATGTATAAAGAAAAACTAGATGGGCCTACCAGACGCATAGATGGCGCCCATTCAATCCAATGAGAATTGCTCAACTGGCACACATGCCATAAACGTTTTTTAAACTTCTGTGTTTACTTCCAGGTTATGCGGCCCACTGAATATGCACAATAGTATTTCTCCCGCTACCCCCGTCCGCGACTTCCTGCTCGGCCCATAGACTTTACATTTTTTAACCGCTTTTCTCGGCTCAAGAAAGGTTTTACAAATATAAAACCTCCATTGATCAAAAATTCCTAATAGTCATAATTGTTATTGTTTTTCGCTTCGAGGTGTCCTGTTAACAGTTTTACAGACGTCTGTATTAGAATGGTGGTCTACTGGGAAAATGCTTTTTGGGCCGCAGGGGAAATTTTAGCTGCAATATCGCGAGTGGCCACTGGGAAAAATTGGAAGCAAGGCTGAGCGTGCTGCACATGGGAGAAGTTAGCCCTGAAGGCTTTCTTCCAGAAACGTTATTGTAACGTGTTGTGAACGGGTGTATTTTTAACCCAAGCCATGATGTTTTCCTAAACGTAACTCTAACCCAAAGTGTTTTAGTTGTGTAAACCTAACCAAGTATTTGTGTTGCCTAAACATAACCAAGTAGTTTTGGTGCCTAAACCTAACCAAGTGTTTGTGGTGCCTAAACCTAACCAAAGTGTGACCAAAACAATAAAATAATTACTGAAAAAAAGGGGAAAACTGAGCCAATTACGGAATATGAACCCCAGTCCCCCAGGTGCAAACTCTGGATGTAATCCACTCAACCACAAGGCTGTGCTGACACCACAGCATTTGTGACATTTTATAATACATGGTGCGCTTTCTCTGGGACTTATGTCAGAAATGTCTATGGACTTTCTGCCAGAAAGCTGCCCGGAAGCTGCCTGACAGAAAGGCTAACTTCTCCCATCTGCGAGCGCTCTCACTGTATCCAGGTTCTAAATGATACATTCATGTGCTTCACTCCCTCACACAGTCGCAAGTTATCTGCCCCCCCCCCAAGATTGTTCTGACTGGTGCTGTCTAACTGTTGCTGTGATTGGACAGTACTGCTGTGCTGTCATTGGCCGATAACATTTGAAAAATCTATAAGAGCCACATGGTTTTTTTATTCCCAATTTATTAGGGCTACCGCTTGGCTGGCGAAAATCTCTACTGTGCATACTCTATGGGCCCCACAATGCAGAAGCTCTGCAGAAGATCGGGGTAATTTTACACTTGGGAAGGCAAACATTTTGACTTTGGAATGAATATGTGAGTATGTACTTTGTGGAATTCACTGCACAGCCATGAGTTTTAGTTAAACATTATGAGAAGCAAAGGTGAAAACAGCCTTCATGCTCAAAGGTGTATATATATATACTTCAATCAAAATGATGCAGTAAGCAGTTTTCCTTTTGTGATGGGCTCTCCTTCACTCCATCATGCATATTTTTGATCACATGCTGTGCAGTTTGATTGTGCTTCCACAGTAATTAAAGTGAGGATTTTGCAGGTCCTTTTTAGCAGTGGTAAACAGCTTTGTTTTAGGGTTGAACAAATGTGTTAATAATAAATGCTTTATTCTAATGTTGTTTGATTTTTAAGCTATGCTAATGGCATGTTAGTATATTGTTATTATTATACAATTCAATTTAACATCATGGTTAAACAGCATTTTATGAAGTGTCTGATCAGATGTGTCAACCATCTTTTTCTCTTGAGTCTAAATGGCTCATAGCAAGCTAACGTTAGTTTTGTCAATCAGCTTGTTCCGTTGGATTCTAAATAGTCACACCTGGCATTTACTGTAACCAACATATCTCTATGTAAGTGACTAGTTTGTGTGATGCAACCAATGTACCAAGATTGGGCTTTTTATTTAATTGCGTGGGTAAAAATATTGTGATAATAAACTTTTTGTACCATTTGGGTAAGTTCGGCTATATTCTTCCTCTCAAACATTGAGATTGACAGGGTATTGAGATCAGAAAGCTCAGCTCGACATACTGACAACTAATGACTGTCAAAACCAAATCTCATTTCAGTTTATTACATTTCTTTTTTTCATGTTCCAATTATCTTGGTGTTATATTCATTGTATACATAACTTGGTGATAAGACTTTCAAAAGCTTACATCTGTTTATATGAGTGAAAATGTTTTATGTAAACATCCAAAACACTTTCATTTTATTTCAAATGAAATATTTCTATTATAAATGTTTAATTATTGTAACCTCTCAAAACCATGGGACCATGTCTGTTCATGTTCCTAACATCACGAACAATCACCATCGGGCAGGTTCTAGGTTCTGACTGGAATAAATGTCAACTTAGAAAACACATTTTAAATCAAGGCTAAACTTGCTTGCTGGTGCATCCAGCTTATTGCAAATTTAATACCAGGATGTAACTCGAATGTGAATGAAATGTATGTAACAATTTCCAATGCGCAGGCGCTCATTGCCGGTCCTGGGAAGTGAGACTGACCACTTCCTCTGTCAACACAATGTTGGCAAATATGCTACATAATACTGACACTAAAATATTTACAATGATGGAATATTTATTCGAACACAGCCTTACAGGATTGCACTGACTGTTGATGATATCGACGTCAATACAACCTTTACAGAGGAAACGAGCAGCAAAGACGACCCTAAACTCAGATCACTGCAAATGGGGATTAAATAAAGCGTGATGCAATGTGGTCATAAACATAGACAATCAAACCCTGGCTTGTCCCTTTCTAAAGGCATAAACAAATAAGTGACATGCATGTCATCTAAAATTTCCAACCCCCTGTGGTCACACGCCTGACGGCTTCTCTTGGCAGGAGCCGCAGAGGCATAATTATACCCCAGTGGAGTGTGAAAGTCCATGCTTTTTTTAAATTCAGGAGGTCAATCATATTTTAACCAAATCACTCCTGTTGGAACACGAACGTGTTTTCTCTTTTAGTTTTTCATCTTCCCAGACCTACTCAGGTAATTGGAAACGAAACAATCGGACGTTATTGTAAAATTGAAATTCAGTTTCTTAGAAATGTTCATATTTAGTATCTTTCATTGCTTTCTTATTGGAAGTCACTTTGGATAAAAGCGTCAGCTAAATGAAATGCAATGCCGAGACAATATTCAATTTTCCTCTCATCACTGGAGTCGTGCTCTTCAAAGTGAATGATAACTTAATAATGGCCCTAGAGTATGAATGCTTACACGTGGCACATGTTTGACTCTTCCAAGCATTTCCTCCTTATGCTGCATTAAATGTTTAGTAATAATGTGCAACATCATTATATATAGATATTATTTCCTGTCAGATGGCTCCACAGTTTTACTTTAATCTCCTTATGGCATATGAACTAATGGCAGGAACTTGAGGAACCCATGAGAGTTGTGAAACGGGCCAAAGGGCAGACTCCAGTGTTTATATCATAAATTAGTCCTTTTTAAAGCTCATAATTAGTCCCTATTGGAAGTGCAAAGATACATATATAATACAGTACTATGCACAGTCATATTCCATTATTCAGCTGACTACAAAACCAGGCAGTAATTAAAGTCTTAATCAGATGGTCTTTTAATGTTTAAAATGTCAAGAGAATATGTAGTGTCATAAATCCTGATGCATCAAAACAAGTTTCGCTGTCAGTTTAGAGCCTCCCTTCATGTTTCTTAGTGAATAAAAGGGAACTCGTCCTCTGCATCATTAATACCCACAGCGTTTCATTAGCATTTTTATTTAGATTCAAGGCAGGAAACTTATGCATTTTAATGTCCTCATTCATTTCCAAGTGAGATATAAAGAAATCTACCTTGCCCCCGCACACTGGATTGTTGTGGACACTTTTCTTAGCACTTCAGATGACAACACTTAAAAAAAAACAAAAAAAAACCTACATTCAACCCAACTTCCTCCTCCCTTAGTGCCCACATAGCACTCGGATACCCAACACAGTTCATTAGTCTGATTGTGTCTGTATTGTGTGAATGAGAGGGCGACAAAAAAATGACATATGCATTACTCTAATATTAAAAAAACAAAGGCAATCTTTAGACTAGGTGGACTAATTTCCTTCATCTATAGCTCATATCTGATACTTACAAAAACAAATGCGATAATCTCACACACACGGATTTAGGGGAACTGTGACTATCATACAGTCGGCCGTGCTGTTATTTGAGCTGTAGAGCTCTGTGAGATGAGCCTATTCAAACAACGAATGTACAATAGAGAGGAAATACATCAAGTAGCTTTGATTCCCCACAGAGCCACTCTGAGTGGAAGATTGAACTAGGATGATTGCGGAAGGTATAATCCCACATTTCTGTGAGTTCTGTGCATGTGAGGATGGCTCGATACATCCCTACAGTATATTGACCTTCCAGGATATTGACATGTACAGCATGGTGCTGCATACAGTGGATTTACTGATGCGATGCATTGGAAAATGATCTATTTAATGCCTATAAGGTAATTTCCCTGTACAGTAATTTAAATCAGGATTTGTGACATAGAAACATCAAACAACCATATTTGCCACAAAGAACTAGACTCCCACATGATCACAAACCCTCTTGTATATCCCTACTTTACATTTCTAATCTGTCTGTTCAGAAAAATGTGTAGCCTATAGCTCAATTGTTGGTGCACATGTAAAACAGCATTTTAAAATTTTAGCAGCTGCATTATTACAGGAAAAATGATAAAATTCACTACAATTTTGTAATTTTTGTTCTATTAATGATTTACTATAAAGGAATGACATTTTGGGAAATACATTAATTCACTAGTTAGATGAGTTGGTTAGATAAAAAGCTTGATATTGCTGGTGTCTGTATTTGAAGCTAGTAGCTGACTAGCTTAGCTTAGCAAACAGATGGGAAACAGTGGGAAACAGCTAGCCTGGCTCTCTCCAAAAGTTACAAAATATGCCTTCTAGCACCAGCAATATCTGGTTTTATGGAGATTCACTGCGCCTGTCCAATAAACAGTCCTGAACATAACCTACATAAAACCACAAAGTGTTGTTTTTATGCTTCACTTTTGGGACAGAAATGGTAATTAATGAGTTTTAAGGTGGTGGTAGGCAAATTTGGACAGCGCTAGGCTAGCCTGTCTTTCAGTCTTCAGTAAAGATAAGCTAGGCTAACAATATTTGGCATACAGACATTCATTTTCTCATTTAACTCTCAGGAAGAATGCCAACACTCCTTATGAATATACTTTGAGTTAATTATTAAAAAAAACCAAAACACAATAATGATCTCTGTACACAGTTTGACCCGTTAAGCCAATAGAAAGTTAATGGCATATGATACTATCACTATATTTGTATCTATCACCATATTTTTTTGACAGCTGTAGGTGTCAAATTTTTCATACCCTTCTTGCCATACCATAAGCCACGCACTGTATCCCCAAATTTGATATTTGGTGATTCTGGATTAGAATATTAGAATATTTTTGACAAACTGAAGGATGTTCCTTCATGGACTGTGAAATTTTGTTAATATCTTTTGCTTTGTGAAACGTCTTCAGCTAAATAAACTCTTTAAAAACCTTCTTGGATTCGCTGGAAGATGCATCGTCACAAGGCTGAAAACAGGGCTGTTTCTCTGAGCTCATGGAATTTGACTTTTTAGAGATATGTGGTTCTTCAAGGACAGCCCACCTATAACATATTATGATGATATTATCGAATATGATACAATGCTGTTGATTAAACTACACAACATCATATAAAGTAGTTAAAATGAGCTCAACATTACAAACAAACACATTAATGCAGCAGTAATATTAATCCAAAAACATCAGATACAAATGTAAAACTGACGGGAACCATTTTACTGCACAATGAGGACTTTTACTTTTGATCCTTTGAGACATTTTGCTGACAATACTTGCATATTTGCAAAGATTTATTGTGAAACGATTTAATTGTAACTTCAGTGTAACCAGGGCGCAGCTGAAGAGTCACGCACTTGAGTGTTTGCTGTACCACAGCCAGAAGCTGCTGCAGGTTTACCCAGCATGTCTGAGTCATAAGCTCCTGCTGCTTTCAAAAAATACATTAAAACAGCTTGTGCAGACGAGCTGCAGCATTGAATAATATAATCCATCACTATAAATAAGATGACTGGTGACTTTTTCTTATTAAAAGACAACTTTATAGTAATCATTGCGGTAGCATTTAATGTAGGTCTGTTTTTCACATTTTAGTTTTGCCTCTTCGCTGCTAAGAGTGTGTCCTAATGGAAAGAAGTGACATACCTCCACTAAGTGTGCTAATTAGCAGCGTGGTACAGCCATGTTTGGTGGAATCACCAAAGTTGTCTCTTAAAATTATGATTTTCTCATTAGTGCAGCTGTATCTCTGGGCTGGTTTTAATGGGTTTTTGGAAAATCCAATTAATATGTATTTATCCCTTTTCACTTTAAAGATGCCAGGCAACTTTGCATGTCAGTATTTGCAAACAAGAGGTGACTTTGGCACGATTTCTAAAATGTTCATGTGTGCGTGTTGGGGGGGGAATGCAAGCACTCAGTTTGCGAAATATATATGCTTGCACTTTTACTGTGGAAGCTACACTTGTCTGCATATTAACTATTGCAAATACATGATAATATTCCCTAATCCATCTATTTCTGATAGTTGCTATAAATACAGCGAGTAACTTTTTGTTCAGAATTTTAGCTCTGCTTGGATCTCTAAGATGATTAATAAACTTTTCTAAAAGAAATCTCAGGCAAATCTAGATGATACGTTGACATCCTTGTGTAACTGTACACCAATAGCTATTTCACTGCTGACACAACCCCAGGGTAGTTTTAATTGACCTCAAAAAAGAGGACAAGCTGAATAGAGTGCTGCATTTTGCTTTTTTTTTTCTAAATCCTCTCTTTCAAATCTCAGCCTGATTTTAGATGTGAAGATCTGTATCCGGATGAAAGTGTTCGGCTTACAAAAGAAGTAACACCTGCCAACATAATCAAGTACTTGTCATACATACATCTCATCTATTTCATACAAAAGAAAACATGATGTACTGCTGCAGAGGAGGCTGCATGTGTCCAAATATCTGCCTTTAAGCTCATTAGCTGGCCATAATGAGACCATCGGCGCCATTACAAGTTATCAATTTGCATTTATTCTCTGATGGTGTGTTTAGACAACCGATTTAGACTGTTCGGGGTGCTTTGAGGTCTTGGCGCATGAAATGGGTGTCATTTTTATTTTTCCGTACAGTCAACATTTTATATTCATTAACAACCTCCGGGTTCAAATGTATTCGGCTTCATTGTAGTCAAGTCTGTAGGCAGACGGAGAAAATCGGGAGTGATGTCTCCATACGGCCCAGAGAAGGTTCCACTGATCAAGACTAATGAATCATGGCTGAAACTGAATGCAGTCCATGATGCGGTGTTTGTCAGTGTAAGACTGGACTGATGGAACTAAAATGTGATTTTATTAGGTGCAGGTTTGATGACTGTTCCAGGCGTTTTGTGATTGATCTGGACAAGCGAGAGAAAAAAATGTGTGTAAGAGAGCTCTGGCTGCTGGCTGTGTTTGTGTATCAGTACTGTGTGTGTGTGTGTGCACATGCGTCACTTGACAGTTGTGGTGCTTTTCAAGGTTATCAGTGTCTGGAAAGTTTTCTTCCACTGCAGCCAGAATGAACTCAAATTACATCTCTCTCTTACATCAAGAAGGGGGCATTCTTACATTCAAGGAGGCAGAAATGTCTAAAAAACAATTTATATACAACATATTATATTCATATAATGTGTTGTTTAACAGCTCCTATGTAAGTGAAAATATTTATCAGGGAGGCCTAGATGTGTGACTTTAGGTCTGATAAGCAACAGTTAACCTTGACTTTGATTGGTTAGACACATGGCCAGATAAATACACTTGGGACCCTGGGGTGAAAATGAGCTTCAGGCCCCTGTACCACCACCACCACCACTGTCTGTTTGGGCTTTGTGTATTCTGTCACTTTCAAGTAAAGAAACAACAATTTCAGCACATGTAATAATATAAACTTCAACGATACACATATTAGAACTATTTTTTGAAACAAGGCCCTTCTACTTGAGGTTGAGTCTTAATGGCCTTTATTGGTCAAAAAGGGGAAATTCAGGTGTCTCAGCAGCACAGAAATAAGTACAGATAAATAGAGTTAAAATTATTTGAAGTATCTTGATATTTTATTGAAGAGAAAAAATTAGAAACTATACCAGAAACTCAAAGTTACAAGGCAAGCAGTATACAGTCACCATGACTACCGTTGTACTTCAGCAGTGACGTGCTGTCCAGTGGAGCCACATAGTGGTGTAATTAGGTGCAGTAAAACCGTAAAGTATAGTAATATACTAGTATTATGGTACCATCTACTACAACAACATATCCCCAGAATAATATATGATTAAGCTATAGTGTTTGCCTGTGTACATGTAATAAAAATAATGTAATAAAACAGTGGGCACAAATGAGCACATTCTCTGCGTATTTAAGTTTCAAGGCAATATTTTTAAACTTGTGTTCCATCTCTCCTCCTCAACCTTTTTTTTTTATTAGCAAAGAGCAATGCAGAAAACACTCGGGCAACGTTAGTAGGCTTCACATATTTAGCTGGAAACAGATGAATGAAAACAGTTTGTATTCAAATGTCATACGCTCAGAGGTGCCCAGTCCACATGTACTTGCAGGACGTTTCATACACAGGCAAGCAAAAACAGATGCAGGAGCATCTCAAAGTTAAATATGCATAACATTACTATTACAACTTATAACAGTTATCCATTGGGACATTGGGAGAAGGGACTAAATAAATTGTACAAGGTAACAAGGATACAACTTGTTACTTTGAATGTGTCAGACTTATTTAATAGACATTGAATACTTTTTTGTTTCTTCTCTCATACTTAGTTACATAAACTAGGGATGCACGATATTGGATTTTTGCCGATATCCAATATGCCGATATTTTCAAACTCATTTAGGCCGATTGCCGATGCCGATACCGAT
>JBBPCS010000150.1:0-11544 GCA_037974645.1 Hollardia meadi
CACACACACACACACACACACACACACACACACACACACACACACACACACACACACACACACACACACACTGTGCACAGCACAATGAGTGTGGCAAAGAAATCCCTAAGGCGCATTATGTATGCTGCCGCTCGCTCACCCAAGCCAAGGGTCTCAGTTCATTTGGTTTTTAACTGTTATAAATTGTCTCACTTGACTCCATCTTCCCTCCCTTCTACAACAGGCCTGGAGCAATCTACACGGGAAGCGGCCACATTCTAAACTTAGAACCAATATAGGATGTTGGAATTAGAAAAAGGATCCATACTGGTAGAAAGAATATTGATAAATATGCATAAATTACTGGATGACATCATTAAGCAGGCTTTACTGTATTGTGCACTACATGAACATGTTTTAATGCTCATGGTTATATTCTATGTGTGTGGATGCATACAGTATGTGCTAGCAGGCCTATGGGCGTGAAACTTTCAGTTGGATGAAATTTCACACCTTAAGTTCTAAATCAGTTAATTACCACCGTTATATATATATATCTGGTTTCACACAGAAACCTGTGCACAGACATACAGACAAACTTGCAAAGAAGCCCTATTGTTCTGCACCCAACCACTTGCCTGAAATATGAGAACTGAAACAACACAGTGGTAGGAGCTGTTTTGATTTATGCTGCACACCGACCACGACGGAAGGATCAGTTCAATTTGAGTTTTTTGACAACATCAGTGGATTCTTACTGCATAATTTTACTACATTAGACATGTACAGAAATGGAGCTCATGCAAGAGAGCGTCTAGCTTTCAAACGCCGAATTAAGATGTGGGCGGAACCTCAAGCTGATGATTAGACAAGGGACTAGAAAGTGACTTCTGGCGATAATATGAATACAAAAACATACATGCGTATGAGCTCAAGTGCGCGCGCACACACACACACACAAATAAAGGCACACACAGAAAGTCAATTAACATGAACATGTGTCTTTGGGGAATTATATTTCAATTAGCTTTAGCTACTTCTAGGCTCCCGTTGAGACCACAATGCTAAAACAAGTGCATAGATGTGTATTTGTGGATGCAGGAAAAATCCTTCTTTTCAATTAGTATCATGACATAAGTCCATATTGTTATTCTAAGTATTGTTAAGTACAAGTGAAGCAATTAGGCGCTAGATCAATGTTTTTGCATGATATTAAAGAAGCGTAGCATTAAAATGCAGCATATTGCTAACCGATCAGCATTTTGAAGACTATTATTTAAGAGAAAATTATAGCAATGAGAAATGAACAAGTACGAGTGTATATTTGAAATTAGGAGGAAATGAGCAGTCATTAAAGAGGAATGCCAATCATTTTAGATGATTACATTGAATAGCAGCAGTGATTTGGTAAAATATGAACAGTGGCTGGAGCAGAACATGTGGGACTTTCTGTGGATATACTGTAGGTTCATTTCCTGTTTATAAAGTGTCCTTTTAATGGACCTTTGACTATATAGACAATTCTGTGTTTTGCAGACCAGACAAGACAATAGAATATTTCCTGGTATGTTCTTTCTCAACGCCAAATCTTTGGGCCTGGAGAAAGCAGTTGTATCTTTCTCCCGCTTCCTCACACCTTCAACCTTTATCAATGTTGAATTCCCCGTGTGTGTATGTAAACAAAGAAATTATCTCTGAATCTGGGTCATAATCATAAAAACAACAAAAATAAAATTCTAAGCTTCATCCTATGTTTAGTCCAGCAAATGTAGGAAAAAAAACCATGTGTCTGCCGTTTTCTCACTCCTGTGTCATTTTTTTTTTTTTTTTACGCCTCTGGGCTTTTACGTGCTTGTGTATTCACGTGTGTGTATGTTTTTGGTGTACAAACACAATATGGCTCTGTGTGAAAGAGTGATTCTGCACACAATATGAGCTTACTTTGCTTCGGCTGAGTTCTTTTCTGTCAAGGACGGACACAGAGTCCCCAAACAATATCAGAGTTGGGGCAGGAGAGCAGGAGAACTAAGGCAGATTCACGGCAGTCCATATCTTTATCTCTGTTAGAGAAAATGATTACTGTAACATGTACTACCCAGTCTCCAGACTCTGGCCCTCTGGGAATTGTATGAAAAGGAGCTGTCAGATGAAAGGGCACATAACATGAAAAGAACATTATCTTGGCTAAGAGTTGTTAAGGGGGGGGGGGGGCGATACATGAACTTAAAGTACGTGCATATATGTGTGCGTAAGAAAGAGAAGCGACAGAAAACGCTGTTATTTTAGATTTGCTTTAATTTCTCGTTTTCTTCTGTTTGAACCTTCGTTTACCTTTTCCTGGTTTGAGTGAAAGATTACAACACCCTCTGCCTGGAGAGTTTTAATCCAAAAAGGTGATTGTGTATGTGTCTCTTTATTCCACAGTGTTTGAGATTAGTGACACATGGCTTGTCAAAGACTGGAGCCTCAGATTAGCCACTCACTAATCCTTTGGAATTCAATGCTAATACAGACATCACATATGCATGCGCTCGTACACACGGGCCAACGCACTCACACCCAATAACACAGTCTGTGTTTTTTCCACAGCGTGTGCTTGTGTTTAATTTGTACGGGTAGATTATATCTAAGTGCTTAAGTCTTGCTCACACAAAAGAAACCAAACACCTCAGAAGTTTGCTTGTCAATCAAGACAAAATGGTAATCCTAAGAGGTTTCTCTCTGAAAATGATGCATCATATGAAATCAATGCTAGAGTTCATAGCGCAGGGCAAGATCATATTCATGAGTCTCACATTGATAAATGCACATTAGTTCGTACTCTGACACATAAATAGCTACATGCTCACTTTGAAGAAAGGCCCCATCAGCTGATATGTTAGCTGAGCTTGCATGGTTCTTGCACCTACTGGGAGGTCTATTTAGGGTGCAAACTTGCTGTCTGTTGCCACTGCTGTGGCAGCCGAATCCACCTGCGGGCTTGCACTCTCGCTGTTCTCCATGGGAGGCTGCATTTTTCTCCCTTCTCTTCCGCTTTGGGCTGGCTTTAAATTACGCTGCCAAGAAATATGAAACACAGCCTTGACACCAAAATAAAAATCTGCATTTACTCAGCAGTGATTACCATCCACAAAAAGGTTTATTCGTGGATTAGAAACGTGGCTGACATTTTCTGCATTTTGAGTCAAAAAGCCATTAGCACCAACATATGACTCTATTAGATAATACACATCACTTTGGCTAAAATAATATGCCGTTTATTAGAATTTTACTAATAAATCTGACATGCTCTTGAATTTTAGCCTGACAACATAATTCTATGTTGTTGTTTTTTATTGCTTGAAATGTGCAATGATCAACACAGCCGGATCAATAAAGCCCTACAAGACAGTATAGTGTCCGCACAATAGGGTGAGACCTGCAAGTTATGTATGAAACCTGGGTGGCTGACTTCCTGTAAGACCATGTTCTCAGAAGACACAGTTTTCAGATCAGTGTGTTCACACATGCACACAGGCTGACGCTTGCCTCATACTGAATATTTTGGGGATATTTTACAATGAGCACATACAGTAATTTCAACATGGGGGTTGCATATTTGACCAGAAAAGTAGGCCTATAATATTTGTGTGGTAATCTTTCAAACCTTTCTTTGTGTATGGTAAAATAACATTGCCTTATCTGGTTGGCATTGCTGTGTCATTTGGTGTGGGCGCATCCTATTTTGCAGGCTCATAAAAGACTGGACTTCCACAAGCGAGGTTCCATTTTTACCACCTGTGACTGCATACTGTATATTACGCTTAACAATGACTGGCCTCCTGCCTTTTCCTGCCTCATTTTACCCATATGTCTAAACACACGATGAGAGCGTCTGTATTGAGGGTATGCGCTGACGTCACTTTCCCACCGGAATACGCCCCCTCAGTCGGACTGAGTGGCAAAACATCCTGCAACACGGCTGCCTTGCACACAAATCACACAATTATCTGCTTCAATTAAAGGCAGTTGGACTCGACAGTGATCCTTACAACTCACCAAAGAACCAGTGGTCCATGGACATTGACATGTGGCCAGGAATCGGGTTTCCTGACATTTATATGTACCTGATTTCGACGCCCATATTATTTCGTAGCTAACACTGCCACTCACTAACCGTATACTGTAACGTTATATTTGTGCAGGTAAAACACAGCCAGAGAATGAATGAGCCTCCATTGAAACCTTGGGTACCTGCAGAGAAGACAGGGACAGTTTTGACAGCCCATTGTAATTGTATGGCAGGACTTGGAGAGACATGTTCGCAAGCAGCAGCGTTGATGTTTGCTAAATGGCACCCGCAAATCCACGTTTTAGTACCTGGATTCCAGTTGTTTCTGCGAATTGCAGCTATCTTTTCTTCAGCTTTCGGCAGTCTATAAAAAGATAGCTCAGATTTCTTGCTGAACCTATTTGTACAGTCAATCACACAACAGCTTTTTCCCGTTTTAGATGCATTTAAGCGGCATTCAAGCTGAAAGCTAACGCTGCCACTATGCAGTGACTTCCGTACTGTGACGTCACGTGCACACCCTCTATTTGACTTGACATAGCTGTAGATTCCCAAGCAGAACATGCCCCAAATGCACTAGTTAAGCGATGCAATAAGGAGTTGGAACAGGTGGCAAGTTCACTGCAAGTGTTTGTGGAGCAGCTCTGGAGAGGCACATTTCTGCTGTGCCATGAAGAGCGTGTAAGCTCTGAATCCTAGCATGTTCCCCTCCAGCATCCTCCTCCTTGCTGTTTTAACTTTTATAACACCTGGACTAACAAAAGACTGGCTTTGATCATGGGAAATCCCTTGGCAGAGCAGCAATGAATCCACAGTGGAGCTCCGTGTGTGTGTGTGTGTCTGAGTCTGTGTGTGTGTGTGTGTCTGAGTCTGTGTGATGCACATTGTGCCAGTGCTGCTCTACTGAGGATTTTTAGCATTGAAGCCTCATGGCATTGGTATGAGGTACACAGCACCTCACATGTTCTACCCGTTAAAGCATGGCCGTGAAAATTAATACGCTCACAAACACACAGTAGCAGGAGAGAGAGAGAGAGAGAAAGAGAGAGAGTGCAAGAAAAAGAGAACATCTTGTTTCTCCCATGTAATCAGTGGCTCTGCAAACACACACACAAGGCCGCTTGTTATCAGAAGCTTTCCCACGCTGCTGTGGTACAAAGCTCCACACCAGGATGGGAGGATGAAGCGAGGGAGGAATGGACAGAAGTACAGAGGGATGGAGGGTCAGCCTTCAGCGGCTTAGACTCACTGCAGGGATAAACACATCCCTCAGCGGGGGTTTGTATTTAGGCTAGCAAGATCAGAGTTCAAAACAGACAGACTACCAGGCAGGCAGAGCGACAGGAAACAGACAGTGCAGCAGAGATAAACAGGCATCCAAATGGCAGGCAACAACCAGTGCACAAATCACACACTTTAGCAGAGGAGATTGCATAGTCCTCCTCTACACCTCTCCTCCCACATTACTCTTACATCAACTCCTCTATTCTCGAACATCTCCCTCTTTCTCTGTCGCTCTCTGCCTCCATCTCCCCTAGCCTGCCTCTCAGCCCCGAGCTCTTACGTAAGAGGCCCATTTGCATAACAGGCTGTTTTTTCTGGCTCCGGCACGGTCACATGAGACACACTGGATAATATGTTAACAACTCGGGCTGTTGGTAAACAACAACCTCCATCACAACACTTCACGTTCACACTATATAACATGCAGGTCTAGTCGGGGACAGAGATTCAGCGTCTCTGGATGCCTCCGTGCCAGCTGGCAGTGGGCCACAGGGGCTGAAACAGCTGTCATCTACAGAGTGCACAGATATGGCTTCGGCTATATAGACTTCGTTCAGAAGGAGGCTGACCTGCCTGCTGTGTGGAACCTATACAATAATAGCTCTTGCACCGAAAGATGACTGTTCAAATCAAGCAGCCTAGCATTATCCTCTTCAGAGAGGTTTAGGGAGGGAGAGGAAGAGAGACAAATAGACTGCTGCAGTGCGCAGTGTCAGATACACCAGATACCCTAAGACACCTCATTACATACCAATTCATTAAGTCAAGAATGGCCTTAATCATGTCTGGTTATTAAGGAAGGCCTGCTCTCACCCTCTCTCTCATGTGCATACACACATACACTTCAAAGAGACGACAACAAATGATCAAGGGAATCAAGCCCAAATGATCTCTCATTTTGGGATTTCTCATTAACTCATACGGAAAACAGCGGTTAAAGTCAAGGCGTTCATGTCAATACATTTGTTTTCCAATGCCTTAAACACATCTTGATATGATCTGAAGGGGATAAAATGGACTTTATATCTCAAAACTGAAGCTCAGCGTGGCATTCGTGGTCCTGCTGTTAGACTGACAGGTGTTTCGGAGTAAATCCACCACGCATCATCCTGCCAACCTTTCACAAAACGTGAGTGTACCAATCCAGAAAATCAAGATGTGTTACCTTTTTAACATAAATGGGAAATTTTGATTTATATGCCATCCAGGACTATTTCTTTTTCGACATTGTACTTACCACATAAAATACCACTGGGTTGTGCTCATGCAACTTTTTTCTTATATCAGATTTGTTACAGTGGAACTATTCCGCAGGAGAAAAAAAAACTATTCCACATAAATAATAACAGGGCTGAAGTAGCTTCTGATCAAGTGCGGTATGCATCCTCAAAATAGGAGCCTGATTTGAACACAAATTCCAACTTGAGGCATAAATAAATCATTCTTCTCATCCTAACACAGCCTCAGAATTCACTTTTTCTCTTTTCCATGCACTGCACTGGCCCAAATCCTCTACTCTGCTGTACACACTTATGCATTTAAGAGACACGGAGATTGGAAGAATTCAAGAAACCTAAAAAGTTCAGCAAAAGCTTCATTTAATTCCACTTTATGTTACTTCGTGATTATTTATCTCTTCTAGTTCTACTTACATGCATGTCTATAAAACACACTCAACCGTATGCAGGCACACGCACTGTGACCTTGACCCCCAATGTCACCTTACTGGTGTGTTTGCAGTCGGATCCTCTGCCGCCTAAACACAAATGCGCACAGTATAATTAATAATTTATATCAGATGATATAAAATGCACTTTTGAGAGTGTAATGGGGAGCCATGATATTCCAGTCAGACCTGTTCCTACAACTCGTTTGAAGTTTTTTGCAATGGCCTTCTTTAGACAAGCATGTCCGTGAGTGCTGTAAGCAGCAGCATCAAACAGTTCGGTGCGTAAAACGCTGCCAGTGTCTCCGTGACTCATCCAAGTGCTGCAAGTCAAAAAGCAACCGCGTGGTTGGCTACTTCATGTTGAGGTGTGTCTCCCTAGCGGGCTCATTTTTTTTTTTTTTTTTGTTTATTGCCACTCACGCACAGGACACAACACGGGATCTTCGGCGCAGGACCCGCTCCAGTCTGCACGCTGGTGAGGTCGTGTCCTGAGCACACAATTATGAAAATAGGATCCCCCCCTCATTCCTGAGCATTAACATCCGTGAGAGATCCCCAGTGTTACAGGACAAGCTCAATCTCTCTCTCTCTCTCTCTCTCCCCCCTCTAGCTGTCTCGCATACATACGCACGTACATTCAACGCACGTACACAGTCGCGCGCAGGCACAGACCCACATGTACATGAGAATGAGAAACCCTGGGAGAGAGCTCCCTGACAGGACCCGCGTGTGACCGCGCGTTCTGCCACTTAACCCTGCCCTGCTGCTGGCCTGTAACATGCGCGCATAAACACACATAACGCACACACGCGCACCACTCATCCCAGCCTCACCTTTAAAAAGAATCCCATAAATAGTGTAGAGGGTGAAAATCAAATGACTCTTGAGATTCATCCTGTCTTCCTCTCGTTCTTGCTCTTGCCTTCCGTGCGCTAACTTCTCCCCACCGTCTCTCTGGACCTCGAACCGGAACCGGACGGCTTTGCCAGCTATCCAGGTGGACTATGGAGTGCGTTTCTTGAAAAAAAAAAAAAAGGCGGTTAACACAGCCGACTTCACGACCCGTAGACTGTGATGCTTTTGAAAACAAAAACAAAATCTCCTGAATAAACAATATTCTGGGTAATTTCAGGGATGCAGCGGTAGGGTTCAGGCTCAGTTTACGAGACTCTGCACTACAGCAGTAAACCTCAGGGACTGAGAACAGACGTCCTCCGGTAACAGAGTAGATGCTGTCGCTGCTGTACTACTGTCTGCCCCGAACTTGGTCTGCCGTGGCGCACAGGAGCACGAGTGGATTGTTTGAGTCCCGCCCACACAGCATTGACAGACATGAAATGTGAACCAATCACGAAGACCCGAGGCTTGGCGAAGCAGGGGGGCAGGGGGGAAGGGGAGGAAGGGTCAGTGCGTGAGACACACTGCAAAAAATATCAATTTCAACTAGGTTTTTACTGAGTGTGAACATGCTGGCAAGAGAAAAAAAAGGCTAAGGGAATAAGTCAGTCCCCCTTTTTCCATGGAAAAAAAGGTGAAAGCTTGTCCAATGTAATGATACAAAAAATTTAATTTAATTATAAATTCAAGTGCAGCTGAGAGAAGCAGAAATCTCTGCAGCAGCAAGAGGTGCAGCAAAGAGTGACTTGTGGAAGGTTATGTCGTCAGTCGGAAATGTTTCAGGTATTTGAGTGTGATTCTTGATTTCAGTGCATGGAAATATGGCGTGGAATGGACTGCTTCGAGGGTGACGCCTTGTTTAAAATTGACTTTATCACTGTCAGCCAGATAAGGGTAAAAGCTGAGACACAAGCTGAGCATTTTAGTTTTCTTTCTTTCTTTCTCTCTTTTTGCAGTGTACACATACAATGCGGTCAGAATTCAAAATAGAGATAGAGCATGCAAACATGCTTCTGGGTGTGACCTGTCCCTCCACATGAACTGCTTAACTTGAGTCAGTGGCTCTCAAAGTGGGGTCCGGAGAGTTCCAGGGGTCCTTGACTGGGTTCCAGGGGGTCCCCAGCAAAATGAGGAATAATCTATTTTGACTATAATTCCATTCATAAGTAACACAACAAGAGAATGTATGACTAGGTCATGGGTTTCATACAGGGTGTGTAATAAAACATCTAAAAGCAAAGTTCTCATCAGATGGGCGACCCTGGGGCAAAATCTTATCAAATGGGGTCTGTGGTCCAATTTGTGGCAGTTTAGGGGTCCTCGACATTTAAAAGTTTGAGAACCACTAACTTAGGCTACATACTGCATTTCATTGCTTGTTGCTGTATTGATGGTGAGGATCTAAGTTAGACGGTTGTAAAGTATTAAGGTTGACAACTGCCAGAGCTCTGGAGATTGTCTTGCAGAGGAACAATTGGAGGGGTGGAGAGGTGAGGTGGGATGCAATGGGACAAGGTGGTGTGAAGGTGACAAGAGGAGGACGCAGTCTCCTTTTGCAAAAGACTGAAATAAAGAGAGAAGGAGCTGGTTCCACAATACAGGATTTGGGTGTTATACATCGATGACTATCCCTTGTGACCACCACACTTATATATAAGAAATCATTTGTTATGCTATATGAATCATTAACATACCAACGCATTTCCAATCAAAAGAGTCTTCATCATGGCATATGGCATCAGGGTTTCTTTTGTTCATGCAACAGACAACACTTTTTGCATATGAACACTTGGCTTTATAAAATAATAATTAAAAAAAAAGAAAATAGCATAGAATAGCCCATGAAACGGCTTTGAACTATGTAATTGCTGTACATATAAATGAATGTCATGCATGATAACACTAATCTCAGGAGGGACATCAAAAGCTCTGCAATCAGAGGCGTTATGAATTAATATGGTGTTGTTAGTAAAATGCCGTTTAAAAAAAAAAAAGTGTGATTGAAAAGTGAAATTAGTTTTGGATCTATGAAACGTTTAATGTGATTAAATGTATTTGGCAGTCACATACGTGATACGGTATGTCTAATCTTTCATGTCTGTTTTCTGTAGCAGAGCCATGGGATCTCTCCCTTAGAATGCATCTTTAGCTTGATTGTAGGATGGCTTCTAAACACATCCTATGCATTATTTATAAAATTAGCTATGCTTATCTGAAGCTGCGTACCAGTGCTCATAACAACCCAGTGTTATTTCAATCACACAATTGAAGCTGCTTAGCAGGGAATATCCATCGCCAGACAACACAAGGAAAACATATCCAACACCAGTGCTGTTTGTCATACCACCATTTTCTCTTGACTTTAAAATGATGACATGGTGTGATCCTGTTTTGTCCTACATATGGATGGTGTAAGCGAACAGTGCCTCAGTCTCTTCCTCTCCTGCTTCCATCTCATGTTCTCTCTCATCTGACTCATATCCTCTCTTTTCTCCACTCTCCTCTCGTCTCTGAACTGTACCCTCGTGTCTGGTCTTTTCTCCTCTCTCCACTTCTTGCTCCTCTCCTCCCTCCCCTTTTCATTCCCCACATCTCACGTCCTCTCCCTCCTCTCTGCTCTCCTCCACTGTGGACACACTGGGCCCAGCCTGAGCATAAACGTAAAAAGTAGTCCCAAAATTATTAGGGCAGGCATGACATGGGCAGACTACAGTGGTACTCAAGACACAAGATATGAAATTTGATATAGAACCACAAAGCCCATATTATTATTATTATTATTATTATTATTATTATATTTGCATGAATCATTGCATTATTTTTTTTATTTGCCGATTTATTTATTCGTTTTTAAAGACATAGGTTTACAGTCTCTTGAAGGACATAACCCACTAGATTTAGCGGCCTAGTCCTTGCTGGTGTGATATAGTCTTTTATTGTTTTATTGGTGATTGTGAATGTATTCAAAGGCTTTGCAATGGAAAGTAGCATGTCTATTCCAGTATTTACTTCAGTAAAACGCCATCAGCATAACTCAAATAGTAACAAGAGGTTTTAACTGAACACGTAGCCTAGCCTATGATTTAACGTCCATCTTACCATTTCAGTCTGCTCCTCGGAAATAGCGTTGCTGGCCACTTGAGGATGCAGATGCCCAAACAGTATGTTGATTTTTTTTTTTTTTTTTTAACATTTGGAAGCCTGTGCCTCTCATTCCTGCTTCCCTTTTTCTCAAATTTTTTCAGCCCCTTCTTTACTTTTTGACATTTTCTTGTCCATGGCTTTCGTCACCTATCTCGCCTATCTCACTGCTGCGCTTTTTTTTTTGCATTAGAATGTTAACGCGCATTAACTAACTTATGATTGGCCAGTACACACACACAAGCATGAATGACAGGCACACAGAGAGGAACAGTAAAGAGACAGACAGGGCCGGTAAATTCTTTATGGATTGTTTTGATGGTCAACTGGCCCACTGATGCGGCGGCCCACCGGGATTTGTCCCGGTATGCCCGATGGCCAGTACACCACTGGACATACACACACACACACACACACACACACACACTATGGTGTCCCTTGTTTCCACAAAAGATTTTAATCTGTTTATAGAAGATGCTCTATAAATAAACTTGACTTGGCCTGCTGATCTCATTTTGGATCA
>JBBPCS010000150.1:35096-54587 GCA_037974645.1 Hollardia meadi
CTATTTAATTTATGCAATGGTGAAAAAATTGGCAAAATAAATGAAAAACTGTGAAAAACCGCGTTCGGTATTCGGCCAAGTGTTTCATTACTTTTGGTTTCAGTTTCGGCCAAGAATTTTCATTTCGGTGCATCCCTAGTCATTACAATATGGTGCTTCAGGCAGCAAATATCTTTTTCATTTATGTACTGTATAATTTAACCCTTATAGTGAGGCAATGAGATTCTCATTATCTTTGTTGCTTTAACCTCTTAACACCCACATTGTTTTGGGAATTTCCGCCTATTTGGCATACCCAAATGGAAAAGCTTATAGCAGAAGAACTGTAAGGCCTAGATGCATGTATCATACTTAATTTGAAAGCTGACAAATTCTAGTTTCTGAAAATGTGCTTATTTAGCATGTAAAACACAACCTAAACTACATCAGTTCAAACATGGCCTCCTAGATCTGGCTGGTAGCAGATATCAGATACGCCCATTCCCCGTTTCTCCTTAGAGTATAAGGCAAATTGTTATAATAAACAAGAAAGAAAAAAACAAATTGGCTCTCAGACAAGAGCCGGCTTCTATCGTTCACGTAAAAGAGCCGGCTCATAGAGCCGATTCGTTCGCGACCGACACATCACTACTTCTAACAGTACCACATGGAGCAGCATTTAGTGGGATCAGAATCAAAATGGCTGTTTCTTATCCTGCTGTGTGTGTGTGTGTGTGAGGGTGCGTGTGTTCTTCCATATGTGCACACGTGTGAATAAGCGAAGCTGATAGCTGTCGCATGCAGCTGCTACTCTAGGCTGAGAGCTCATATGCTGGTGCCAGTGTCTCATCAGGGGGTAAGCAAAACATTGTGAGAGACTGACCCACGCTCGCAACCATTTATTCTTTTTGTTGGAATTACACAGCTAAAGAGAGAGAAAGACACAGCAGGGAAAGTTGAACACTCATCCCAGTGTGTGGCAACTGATCAAATCAACTGATAAGGTACTGTCATACTTTATTTTTATTTCTTTAGGGCATGGAGTGTTTACAATGAACAGTAGCAGGTATCTGAACAAGACCCATGTTTTGCCAGCTCTGCAAATCAGATGTGTTATATTGCCTTTTGAAAGCCCCCCCCCCCACATACACACATTTTGTACAGTGACATAGACCCTCATGACAGTTTTCAGATTTCTTAGAAACACATGAACGACTGCCTGACTACACTGACTGCCCCGTAGCTCTCGCTGTGACATATTGTATGTGTTCGTGGCAAGTTTGCCACGTTTAACAAGCCCTCTTAGACTTTTTAGTCTAATTACTACACAAATAAACAACTCTGTTAACCTTAAATGCCACAATCATATAAACACAAGCAAAGCACCTGTCATGAACATACCTCAGAAAGAGAAGGCTACCGGGCCCGGCAGTTACTGTTCACTGCTATGGGTGTGCGATTTGTGCTAACTTGGTAAGCCCGTGAACGACAATCTGTCACTGCTGCAGTACTCGTTCTTCCAACCTGTTCTCATACCCAGCTTGTCAGATAACAACATTTTGTCACGGGCGTCCCATCCAGCCATTAAAAGGGTTTAATGTGCCAGCAATGTAAAGCCGCGTCAGTATGATGACTTGAACAGATGATGTAGCGCAACGTACTTTCTAAAGTGAGAGAGTGCCAAGAGGGGTGGAGGTTTTATGCCTAAACTTAACCAAATGTCACAGATTTTTCCTTAACCTAACCACGTGATTTTTGGGCCAAAAATTACCCAAACGTCAGAGATGTTTTGTGCCTAAACTTAACCAGAGTAACATAGACCTTGTGCGTTAGGATAAGATGTGCGAGGCGTGAGCCTTTGTGCGTCGGCTAGAAAAGGGCCCGTTTTGCATCAGGAGAGGCTAAGCGCGTCAGCCGGCGACACCAAAGGGTACCTTGCACGTCTGGATAAGATGCTAAGGCCGCATGACAAAACGTCGGTATGTGACGGGCTGGGATGAGAACGGGTTGGTTCTTCAGCTTACCTCATGTCTCCACCAGAAGCAAGTCAGAGTCATTTTTCACTTGCACATCTCACACAATGGATTCGTTCTAATTTTAGTCTATGCAGCTGTCTGCACCAGCTCCGTGCAGGCTCGCGCCTCAGCAGTGTCTCATAGGCGTAAATGTGACCTGAAGCATTTATTTACACTTTCAATCTATTTTTTCAACAATACACGTGTAAATGGGAGGATGAAAGCCAATAAAAAGGCACTGAATCATTATAGTTATATTAATTTTGAACCCTGGTGCAGCAGAGTGTACTGCTCTTTAGTCCCAGACACGTCAGGAAGGAAGCGACTTACTACTAGCCACTAGACAACTTCACTGCTAACCTTTCCCTCTGCTCCGATCGCCAACACACACGTCTGAAAACACCTGAGCGCAGCCACCGGCGCTCTCTCTCTTTTGCTCAACTGCACACTCACCACGAGACACACTAATTTTATAACACAATCATTTGCATCAGTGTTGATGGAAAAATAGATAAGGATTACTCACACATGTCAAGGGAAAACTCCACACTGCACAGAAAGTTTGGCTGCTCCTTTGCTGCAGACGCTTTGAAATTTGCGGACAGAGACAGAACCAGTGCAGGCAGACAATTGCCTTATGTGAATGTCAGGAAAAAACCTAATTATTTTATAATAACTGTTAGTTATCACAGCTGTCAAGCTAGCATGTGAGTATTACCTACCTATCACCTAGCCTTGTAGAAGAGTTCAGTCATGCGCAATGAAGGCAAATAAAATTACATTTGAAACAATATATTGTTTACGTTACAATGAAATTACTACAATGTTATTAGCCAACTGTGCCACATAAACTGGCAAGCCAGTGTCCAGTTCTTTCTCTCACAAGCAGGTGTAATCCAGATTTAAATGTGTTACCATAGTTGAGGAAAACATGCACAGGAAGTAAACAAAAATATCAGAATACATCATTACAGGAGCATCATTATATTCATATGTAACAAAAAAAGAAAGAGACATGGGAAGTAGTTGAGAAAGGTGGCATTTAAAATGTATAGCTGTTGTTGTTGCTTGTACCCCGTTACCATGGGAAGAAAGATGACTGCATTGTCTCATCAATAGTGAAAAAACAAAAGTGAGAGAGAATGAGTTTCACCTTTAGAGTGAGCAAGAAACAATACCTGTAATGGCTCATTGTGTCCATGATAAACACAATGAGCCTGTCTTTTTAAGCTGTTTTGGCTGCCAGGAACAGATAATGTGCTTGTTAAATATTCATCTAATTACTGTAGATGAAGGGCCTTTCTTGTACCATGAGGTGACATTTCAAATGCCACTCAATAAATACTCAAGTCTAACCTATTCCTTGACTGAGTTCTCATTTCAGGTTCAAATAGATCAGGTAAAAATTGAATTATTTCCAAAGGAGAGCAGGGCCGCTGCAACAAAAAGTAGTAAAAAAATACTTGCAAAAAAGGCTAGAATAGACTCTAAATTGAGAAGTAGCGGCAAAATAATTTGTATTTGAATTACTTTTTAAATAAAAGTAGAAATGGACATAACAATCTTGTTTTTGTTGTTGTTTGCTGCATTAAAAGCAGCTAAGATAGGTGATGTAGAAGAGTAACTTGCAGGAATAGGATGTGGCTGTGCTGATGTGTAATATAATAATAATCAAGTTTCCTGTTCTATAATGGAAATTTACATTTTTCTTGGATAGGGTGCATTGATGTAGCTATCTATGAGTGACGTTTGGAAGTATTTCGACTAAATAAACAAAGTGAGTGTGCAGTTCAAGCTATGTAACGTTAAACTTGGACTGTATGTCATAGAAGAACTAGTTCTATGTATGACCATTTGCAGATTAAACACAAAGGAAACAACGGAGACGGATAGCTGGTAACTGGTGGTCTCTCATCACCTCATTCGCATGTCTATTTATTTTGTTTGAACCTCGTATTTTTGCACAGTTGCAGATAAAGACTAGGCTACACTAATATTTTTTTTTCTGAGAGGTTGAGACTGATCCTTTTTAAACATTTATTTGTGAAACTGGGTGAAGTTAGAATCTGAGCTTCTGGAAGAACCACTCGTTCTTGCCCGTCTTGTACCTCTCCTCAAACTTGACCTTGGCCTCCTGGCTGGATCGCCACTGAAATGTGGTTGAGAGAAGTCTTCACTCAGGCCAGATGAGATCAAACCTCCCGGCCACACTTGAAACTCTAATAAAGCTTCACCTTATTCTAGCAAATAAAGAGAACAGCTATTTTTCAGAGTTCAATGCGAATCGATTTTATTATCCCAACAAAGGAACAACGAAACCGAGGTGATCTCCGGAGACTCACACTCAATTGAAAGCACAGCAGCACTCATACATATAGCCTTTTTTGGATTTTACCATGCCGTCATTTTTTAATCGGGTTTGGATTTCCCCTTCTTTTCCAAGACCAAGATGTACACCATTAAAAGTGGCAAAAACCTGTCTTATTAGGTACTTTCCAGACAATCGCTTCATTGAATACACAATTGTTTTAAGCTAGCAACCTTATCTTATCTACTGCATTCCAATTCAGCGCAGTTCATACACGGTTATTTTATGATTTTTAAAAAAGAAGGATCAGTCTCAACCTCTCAGCGTTATTCTCTACTTGATTATTCTATATTACTTTATGTGATTGTGATTTACAAGAGTTAAACAGTTCAAAATTATCCACCACAGGTCCCTAATTTAGCAGCTAATGGGTTGTTATCAGGCTGTGGCCTCAGGCTTACAGTATGAAGCAGTCTCGTTATCCATTTCTGATCTGTGATCACTATGTTTTCTTTCACCATCGTCTATCAACAACAATCATACTGGGAGAAAATCACTTTGAAACACTCAAACTTACAATCTAGTAAGTTTCTCATTTACATTCAGCTCAGGTTTTGAGCTGCTGCAGAGTCTTTTTAGACTCTGACATTTCTCTCAATGAATTACCATGATTTTAGTTCCTGTGGTGTTGTTTCCCTCAAATGGGTTCATTAATAAATTGGGTTCCTCACTGCACTCTTATTTTTTGAAAGATTTCAACAAGTAGGGTCCTTTTTTTTTAAAGAATCATCTGTATTTCTTAAAGAATACAGATTATTACCTCCGCCAAGGAGGTTATGTTTTCACCCAGGTTTGTTTGTGTGCAGGATTATGCAAATACTACTGGATGGATTTCAACGAAACTTGGTGGGAGGATGGGGGAATTGGCCAAGGAAGAACCCATTCAAATTTGGGCGGATCCAGGAATTTTTATCACTTTCGTGAAGATTGTGAGATTTGGTGTTTTTCCGACATTTTCGTTAATTTCTCAGTGAATAATGCATGGATCTTGATGAGAAAATTCAGGCATATGTAGGAGGTGGGTATCTATGAGGGCGGCTTGATTCAGCTTAATTTAAGGGGACTGTTGGGCCTTGGTGGAGGTATGCGCTATACTGAGTGCCATTTTTCATTGGATTATTTCTTCACCTATTCAAGTATAACACACATAAAAACTTAAATGGCTCTGAGCATTTCGGCACATTCAATCTGTCAGATTTAACAACTTCATCGAAATTCAAACCATGATCAGAAATATACATGTACATACTGTATAAAAATGTATATTTTCCTTCATCCTGCACTTCCAGACACGTATCCTATGTGCACAATGGATATATAATAAGAACTAGATACCAGACGTGCAGATGCATATTCAATCCAATAAGAATTGCTCGCCTGGTGCATATGTGTTTCTCCTGCTGCCCTCACCTGCAATTTCCCGCTCGGCCCATAGACTTTACATTGTGATGACATCAGAGACTTAATGGTGGTCTATGGGGGAAATGCATTTTGGGCCACAAGGGAATTTTTTGCTGCAATACAATTGGAAGCAAGGCTGAGTGGCACTGTTTTTTCCAGGTCTAAATGATTGATTCACGATGTGCACGAAAAGGATCAACTGTACTGGATGTAACTCGGTTCCAGTCGGAGGTGACAGCGTGAGAGATGTTGGTTTCATTTTCTTTCTCAGAGATCCTTCACTAATATGTTAATATTAATAACAGAACAGAACTGCTAACATTATCAGAGATCCTGTATCGATTTGTTTAAGAGGAGGCTTTACTCTGGACAGATTGGAGAAACTGAAGTTTATGGCAAACTGAATATCTATGTTTGTTCTAACATTGTTTATTGTTGAATCCCAGACGGGTGGTATTTTTTTGTTGAAGTCTGGAATCTTTATTTTTGGTGAATATTACTTGAACTTGCCCTACTCTATCAGCCATAAGGATAAAGTCAAGCTGTTGTAAAATACCCCTATTTTTTAAAGAGGACTTAGAAAATGTCAATGACAGTTGTCAGGACATAAAAGCAATGATCTGTTGATCTGTTAGAGGCCAGATATAATAGCCTAACAATGGCAGAGCCATCAGTGTTGGGGAAAAATATCGCAACATCAAATTGAATTTTGACATTAAAATCAAAAGTCAAATCAAATCGTGACACCCCTAGTAACAACAGATACTGTATGAAAAAGTACACTTATATATGTGCACACAGGCATGTATGATAAAAAAAAACCCAAATAGGCTACTCATACTTGCACTAACATGAATATATGTGCTTTATTTTCTAATCTTATCAGTGACTTAACTTGGATAACTCGGATAATTCATCCACCCATTTCTCCAAAGACCCATTTCTTTTATTCTCTTTCTTTTCATAGACGAGAAGTCATCTGGCACAGTAAACTCATCTTTAAAGGAGACTGATGGCTAACAATTGACGTGTCAATCCTGTCTAGACAGCAGCACTTCCTCCAATTATGTTGGGAATACAAACATGATTGCATCAACAATGGCAGGATTACCAACACCATAAAGAGGAGAGGAAGAAGGTTACAAAGACAAGTGATGAGAATGGAATTGACAAAGGAAGATAGGTGGCAACAATTCTGGACTGTGGAAGACCTGGTGGTATCTATAGTGAGAGATATAGGGAGAAAAAAAATACAAATAATATATTTATTTGTATTTGTTATTTGCTCTGTCATCATGGTGCCATTGAGTAAGCATCAGTGAGACAAAGGCGTCTGATTGAGTTCATGTGTATGAGAATCTTTTGACTTGTGTTTTTAGTTTTACTTAACTATACCAGAGGCTTGTCATTTTGGTTTCTGCCAAACTTTAAAAGAAGTCTTTTATGCAAAGGGATAAGAGAAGATACAAAAGTATAACTGCCTGCTCAAGTGTAGCCTTCTTAAAGTTGTTTGTGATCAGAAAGAGCAATAAAATTATGTTTTGCAAATTAATTGCACGTCCAATGTACAAATGTATCAGAGTTTCCCACCAGCACATGAATGGATCAACAGTCATGGTGAACAGATTTAAATGTTTTGATAACGATCAGACAGACACGGATGAAAACATAAAACCATACTAGTCTGCCTCACCAGTTTAAAAGCGATGACGTTTGCGTTTTTTCCAATTTTGAATTTCTGCACCATTCTTTCATCCGTGCTCTTATGAAAATACAGTAATGTACACAGCAGTACCTAATTAGGTTACGTTTCCAAGATATCTTCCCATTCAATAATCCATGCCCTTTAGGAGTTGCAGAGGAAATAATAAAATATTGATTTTTCATTTGACATTCTGTGATGCAATTAAAACCAAACCTGGTCTAAAATGTAATAATGCAGCCTGTGATGTCTAATGGTTGTGTGGACAATGTCTGTGTGTGTGTGTGCTGACGTAATGTCTGATGACCAGCTCCATAAACAGGCATCCCGCCAGACAGTTAGATGATATGTGGACAGATCAACCTCCTTTGCACTGGTTCAGAGCAGTTTGCGGTTCTATTGCTCAGATGTGTGAATGTCAGGAGAAGAGTGGGTGTGCTTGACCTTTTGTGTGTATTTAAGTATTAAATTTCTCCATCTTCTGTCTTATTTGCTTACCTTTCTGATGCATATAGTTGACTTGGAGCCTGTGAGAGAGTTCTTTCCTACCTTTCTCTCTCCATTTGGCTCGAAATGTAAACCACTTTGCTTGTATGTACCTCCAGGCTGTGTCACCAGGTGTTGGCCTCTTCTTTTCCTCATTCTTCTAGTATTCCAGCTGTCTGTTGGTGTTTGTTTGTGCTCTACAGTACAGTGTTAGCTTAATTTGTTTTCTGTCCTTCAGTGAGTCCAATCCTATCCCCTGCTAAGTATGCTTATCTACAATTTACAGTATTTGCAACATAATGCCAACTGAATTCCGTTTTCTATTAACGATATAAGGACGTGTTTTTAATCAATGCTTGTAAAATCTTGTATACCCTGTTAGTTTTTAAGTTGCCAAAATGTCGATACTGAACGTAAAATGTTCACTGACGATGTACTTTATTTGTTTTTCACCAAAATTGGAATTCTGCAATACACTATGCACGCAAAATGATTCAACTTTTTCATGGCAATATTTAGGTACTGACAGCATTTGGTTAAGGTTAGGGAAAGATCATGATGAAAAGATCAATCTTTCCCAAACCTTGATCAAAGGTTGACACACCAGAAAACGCTGCTTGTCATGTGCCCCCTCGGCGTCTCAACCACACTCACAATACATTTTAGTGGCCAATAAAGTTAAGACACAAAAACTACGTGGTTACATTTAGGAAAAGATCTTTGACGTTTGGCTTTACACATGACACAAACCCCGATCTCCTGGGTGAAAGTGCTGTGTGTGACCCTCATATTGCCGTGGATGGGTTTACATTGGAGGTAGGTTAAAGCCTAGAGCAGAGGGTACCCTTTAGTCTTTGTATTTGACACCCTGGGAATGAGACCCCGGCCCACCATCCACCCCGACAAACTTCTGCATCTTTTTCAATCAAAAAATGGGACAGCTGTTACACGAGGGTAAAGGAATTCGAATTTTGTGGAAGATCAGCTTGCCAATAAAGTCTGTCTGCATTTTAATTATGGCTGGATCATTAATGAGCCATCTGAAACTGTGCACTCTGAATGAACAACTCTCTTTTAAAACGTGGCATCGACTGCCTCTGAGGCCAGTGTGCTAATAGAAAAGTTAATTACATCAGAGGCATTCATGTTAATGTAATGTATGTACTTTGACAGACGCAATATAATAAAAGGTTAGAGGAGTGTGTTCCAGTCCCCTGATACCAGACACATTTAATTGCTTTGTCTTGGGTTCCACAGTCAGTCATCTTGACAATGTTGTAAAATACAGCTGTATGCTAATCATGAATGACTTGTTAAGCTTTGTTGAAATGAAAACTGCAGTTTTGATAGACTTTAATTTGTGATTTGATGGGAATAATGTGTCTTTGTATTGGAATATTATATATGCACAGAGCTGATATTTAGACTTAAGGCCATGACCTACTGACATAACATGTAAAGATTAGCGCAAGAGAGAAAACACAAAGCAAGGAGTGATAATAACTTCTGAACTAATAACTGCCACCACCAGGGGAATCAAAGCCTTTGGGCAGATGCTGCAACGACCTGATATGTTGGACCAATATGTGTGAAGGTTGTTATATATTGTGCAATCATTGATTATTACAGCTGTCAGGATTGCAAATGTTTTGGAAACCCTGTCCTGTAACAGATTGGATTTGTTTGGATAATTGGGAGATGATTGGGAGCTTCTTTTTTTTTTTAAACATCTCCATACATACCCACTTAATATTGCTAAATATGGAACAGGATAGGTTGTATTATAGGTTCCACCATATTTATTCAACCACCACTCACAACAAAGCAAAGTTACACTTAAATACTTAAGCATCAAGTGACCTTCTGGCGCACTCACTCAAAACTTAGATGCTGGAGTCTTTAAACACACCAACAGGAAGTAAATTGTTTTACTGCTGCTGCAACATCACCATGCAAGCAAGATTGTCATATTGTACTGGAATATGATAACTGTGTTTACAGTAAATAAATACAAGTGTGGCAAGTATATATGATTTACGCAAAACCGCCATCATTTTCTGTCAACACCACAGTCCTCTGGTTTCAAAGATGATGACAGAATATATGATGTATCCATTTTTAAAACAACTCTTGACGGTATATGTTTTGGAGTGTAAGCTTTTATACTTTGAGCTTCTGTGCTTATACAGATTTTATACAAATCTTCCATTCAAAAGCCATTATTGCCCAATGGAAAATGACAAAGATGCACAGCCTTGTGTAATGATTCCAAAAGTTGAACTCTTAAAAATGCGGGGGGAAAAAATGTAACTTGGTCTAATATATCGTCTTGACTCGTACTTCATCCCCTAAATAACTGACTGTCCTTGAAGAATGGTCTAATATTCTACTGCAGCACACAGTTCTGGATTTATATTAAAGAAACCGATGGGGCAGAGGACTGGAGGTGTTGTTTAAGACAGCCTTATAACTTATTAAATGTTATAGGCTTGGAATATTAGCTGGATTGAAACTGGGGACATCGTGATTTGCTTCTTAGACCAGTGGGCCAACAAGACACCACACAAACTAAAATGAGATGGTTAAGATTGTGTGCAATTGTAAAATTCACAGTAGTGGAATGGTAAGTGCTAAATATTTGGTGTTAAAGCAGTCATAAGTTCTTTGTCATGCTGTCAGGGTTTTACTAATATGTTTGAACATTTCTAATCACTTTTAACCTGGACTTTATTTTATGGAATTATATCCATGTTTGTAAAATTCATGCCTTTCTTATGGAATATAATTTAGTATTTTCTAACAATATGAACTAAAGTAATAATAATAATAATATAGTAGTGTTGAGGACTAAGGCAAATAAAATAGACAATAATTCAAAAATATAAAGGAATAAAATACCCAACAATAAAGGTAAGAACAACAAGGATAATAATAAGAAAGAAAAGACATGATGGGAATAAAACTGAGTGATGGTAGCATTAATAAAATGCAAGATATAATTAAATAAATCCATGTTTTGAAAATACCTTTCTATTTTTCAGGATGTTCCTGAGACTACAGAACATGTAAGACCAATGATGATAAAAGATGGTTCATATGAAAAGTGGGTAAACAGTGTGTAAACAATCATTTTTCAAAAACGGATGAAAGAACACCAACTGGAGGAATTGTTCAGCTGCAGCTAGAAGTCCCTGACCCCCGCTCCACCATCTGAAGTTCAGAAATAAAGGGTGAACTTCCAGCCGATGGTTCTGAAGTTGCCATAAAGGCACTGGCGATGCCATATTAAACATGGAAGATGGTTTGGGCAAAGTGGTGGGGTTTTTTTTTTTTCATCTTATTAAAAATAATTCAATAGAGCAATGTTATTTTGTTCGGAGAAATCTGTAATAACCCTTTCACATTAATCATAGTTCAAATTAAAATAATGTCAGACAAAACAGAGTCCATTATACAGAGGTCAGAAGTGGGTTGGATGACCCATGTTAACCCATTGAAATTAATGGTAAGCATGAATATATCCTGAGTCACTGAGCCTACAGTGGTGTATAACTTAGTAGTTACCCCAAGCGTGGACGTGACAAGTCGGTCGGTAGATGGTCGATATGGTGTTCTGTGTGGTTTATGGGGTGTTACTGGCTCATTACTACTAATTTCAGATGGGTCATTTCAGTGTATTATGTGAGGCACCAAACCGGTAAAGGAGGTGTAGCTTGGCAACAATATTTCAGCGCCTTGGTTTGATTTTTTTTGACACCTTAGAAAGAGAGACCAGCGGAGAGACATGCTAAATACTCACACTTAATAAACTCAGGGAGGCAGAGCCAAACAGAGAGACTGGATATGAATGTTTCAGCACCTTGGAGAGAGACAGTACAAACACCAGATAGCACCAAACTGTACTGACCTAATTAGCATGAAGGGTGTTGCTAAATAACATCCATACCTGCTCTATTTATTGCTTGTTTATATATTGCGTTCATTATTATGTAGAATGGCAGTGTTAAATCACAGCTTAAAGCTCAGTGTGCATCCATTGTTTCATTTTACAAACTATAGAAGCAAAATACCAAATGTGAAGCTGGTTGAACACCATGTCCTGCTGTCAAGATACCAACAGTGTAATGACACCGTGCTTCACAGCACTGTGAGAGATATACCAGCTTAAGGGAACAACGGTGAACTCTTTTAAGCTTTTTTTTTTTAACCTATCGAGCTGAAGAACAGCAGTCGATATTAGACTGGGCTGTGCTCCCAGCAGAAAGCTTTTGCTGGTGAGCACAGAGACCGGGAGGAGGACATATGGCTGAGTGCAGTGGACAGACAGAGGGGACCAGATTAATCATCTCATCGTGTGTGATTAATTTGGAACTGAACACCATTGGCAGGGTAACACAATGAACCAGAAACCCCATTGACAGGTCAATATGTTTACACTGATGGACTTGCTCTCATACATACTGTACATGTGCACACACGCGTGCGCACCCCCCCCACACACACACACACACAAACGAGCAAAATGGGTTTCCTTTGTGTGTTGCCAAAAAACCCACATCCAAGATAACACGGTCTGCAACTTCCCCTTTTATTGTGACAGCTGACATTAGATAATCCTTTTTCTAACCTCTATTCCCCACTGTGCTGACTTTTGTATGTATGCCGAGTTTAGAGTCAAATCTGTAATTTAAAGTTTATTTTCATATTGTCTACTTTTTTCCACAAGGTTGCTGACGAAACCTTTTGACTTACTTTTCTGGGTAATGTTACCCAGCTGGCTGATTACTATCTCAGTTGACTTCAAGAGGAAACAATCTGTACAATACTTACTAATTGGTGCGTGAATCTCCTTGGCTGGAGGATCAGCCATTTTGATTTTGGAAGGATATATTTCTTGCCTGTGGAATCCAGGGTGTGTGTATTGTTCGGCTGCCTTCTTTAGATCTGTATTTTTATGATCATACGACCTGATACATCGTAATGGTGTGTGAATACAAAATGTTGAGCTTTTGATCATCTTGCACTGAAATATTGATACTATGATTCCTATTTTTAAATTTTATAATATTTAATTCTCTTTTTAGAATCAGAAAATAATCAAGGGTAATATTGAAATGTTGCTTCATGTGAATACATTAATTTTGTAGATCAAATCATATGTTTTTGCAGCATTTGTCACATAGATTAAATCTAATGAGGACTCTGTAATATGAGAGACAATAACTAGTTGATAGGCTTCAACAGGCCTAGGTATCTTGGTGCTTGGTTAAACTATTCTATTAGCCTTCTGTCACAACCAGGCCCATCTTAAGAGGAATTAAAAGATAAAATAAAGACAAATATTTTAAAAAATATATATATATATATCAGAAATAAAAGAAAATGTTGGGACTATCGTTTTCTGGAAAACATGTTCCCTTCTTTTGGGAGCTGTATTTGAATCACGTGTACCCCAAAATGCATATGTATTCTGCAGAGGTTTACTTGTATGAAGGACAGCACATCAATAGAATGCCTTTCACAGTAGAGTGATGACCAGCTCAGCATCTAATGGCCTCTCTCATAAAGTACTTCAAGAGGCCCATCCTTTCTCTGGCACGGATCAAAACGCACAGGGGAGGAAAACGGCGAAAAACAATGGTGTGTCACCTCATGGCTGTGGAATAAAAAAGAGAGAGATGCTTTGTGTTGCACTCTTTTTCAGACGCACAGGTGTTCTGGCAAACAACTCAAAGTCTGTATGTGTGTGTGTGTGTGTGCGCGCGTGTGTGTGTGCTTTTCTGTTCACCTTTACTGTCCTCTTCTGAACTGCCCTTGATCACTGAAACGTACTGCGTCATCAAAAAAAAACAGACACATCAAAACAGAGCATGTTTGCAAAGTTTTGAGAAATGCTCTCCGGGGACCTGGTGACTTTTGTGTTGTTCAGGGTCCTGTGGAAAAAAAAAGGCAGAGAGATGGCAGGAGTGCTCCACTGTCAGTGTCAAGGAGATAAAGAGAAGGCTTTATCACAGGAATGCACTTCACTACGGATGTCTGTATGTCACAGCAGCCTCCACTCAAGTCATCTTTTGTAGATTTAGAATACAGTATACATTATATTTTTATATACTATTTGTTTGTCTAGAGCAAGTCCCAACTTTATAGAAGGTTGCTGAGCACCTACTGAAAAATACTCTATAGATCCTTTCCGGATTTAAAATATTTCTCCAGCGAGGTACCAGTTTCTTCACCGGCAGCACCATTAATGAGAAATAAACCATCTTATATTATGTTGTGTTTTGAGGAAGATCAGTCACATTTTCTCAACCAGCACTGACTGATAAACTGTGCAACAGTTTAATGTCACTGTCAATGTCACGTCATTTGGAATATTGTTCTAACGAGGTGCTATGTCAGTTGCATGGGCCTTAATTTCAACCCACAAAGTGTAGCCTGTGTGAAGAACAAAACTACACTTGCAGCTGTAGCAATAGCAACGTGGCAATATCTCTCTGTTGGTTCCACCATTTTTGTCCAGACTGCAATGCACAGACACCCATGATCTGCAGAGCATGGGGTCCCTGACTTTCCTTAAGTGCCACCTGAAGGTTTACATTATAGCAAAATCTCACAACAATGGATTGATTTTTGGATTGATTGCCATGAAATTTGGCACAGATGCTGAATGGATGAAGGCTGAATCATAAAGAAGATGAATACTACTGATTTTGGTGCCACCATGAAGTTGACAATCTCAAACTATTGTATGCATTATCTTAATTTGTCCAATACTCAGGTTTATGACCAAATATCTGGAACACCAGTGGCATTCTCATCAGCCTCAGCTGTTTGTGTTTAGTGCTAGCAAATGTTAGCAAACTACCACACTAAATTAAGATGGTGAATATAGTAGACATTAGTACCTGCTAAACATCAGCATGTGAAAAATGTCATTGTGAGTATGTAAGTATATTGGCATTAGCATTTAGATCAAAGCACTGCTTTGCCTTCGTGCAGCGTGACAGAGCTGTTTTGTTTCAGTAATCTACACTGTCAGAGGTGAGTATAACTACTGGTGCATGTATTCAATTTTTTCTATTTTCAGTAAAAGCATCACTTACATCATCTTACAACACAGGTTACATTATATGGACAGCAAATGAAGAGGCCCACTAGAAACACTGTGGTTATGGCATATGCTCAAGGTCATACTTATCACACAATTATTTTGTATGCCATCAGGCAAAAATTTGTGAAATAAATAACAACAATTCTGCCTAGAGAGAAAATATCCAACCACAACAGCAAATAAAAACCATAAAATTACAACAAGTAACAACCATGTTTGTGACTTAATCAAAGCAGGAACACTGTACATTGACCATGTCATGTAGCATTCGTCTAAAATGATCTACTGACACATACACACTTAAATTTAAAACGTCTTGTAATTTGTTCCATTATTAGGTGCGAAGAAGCTAATAAAACATGCTCATTGTCGATCTGAGGAGTTTCAAGGGATAAAGAAAGAAAATAGTTCCTACATTAAACTGCTCACAACAAGGTCTGTGGATTATCTTGAGTAACCGGGTCATGATCTCTAGAAAGAGACATCGCTGTTAAGTGTTTCAAGTGTATTTTTTTGGCTCTTCGAACACAGTTAAGTATCTGCTTCCATTATATTCAAGAGAAAGCACACTTCTCGACAGCTGATATCTCAAAAACTCGGCAACTCGCAACCAAACAATCTAGATGGATAAAAAGCACTACAAGTATGAGAAAGAATATGTATTTTTTTATTTTGAGATGAACTGTCCAGTTAAGTTTGGGCAACTATTCTTGTTAAGACATTGCAGTGACTTCTACTCATCGTACACAGAATAACCCCAACCTTAACCTTAACTAAACCTCTAATTCATACCTTACCCTTTACCCCTAACCAGGACCTCAGAAATGACGTTTTGCCTCATTAGGAACATTAGGACTAGGCTTTGGTCCCCGTGAGGACTACTAGTCTCCAAAAGGTCAGGGTTTATACCATTGACATAAATAAAGATGGACGACACATCTCCATCCTTGAAACTTCAACATACATCAGCGTGATAAGAACTACCTTAAATGTCAGAAACCACCTCTGGGAAAAATGTATTTTACATTGACTTCCATTTATTTAACCCAAACCGCATTAGGAATGGTCTTTGGTCCCCAGGAAGACCACTGGTCCCGACAAGTTTGGTGTTTGTGCCAGAAAAGGTCCCAAATAGGTAACAAAAACGTAGACACACACACACACAGGTGGACTCATTTCCTTGAGTGAGTAGATTTAATTTAATACTATTTAATGATGTCATTAAGATTTCTTGGCTTGTAAAGAACCTTTTAATGGGTTATACGATTGTTCATAATCACTATATGAACTAACAAACATGTATGACACAACACGCACAGTAGACTGCTGAGTAAAAAGAAATGTGCTAATCTGTCATGAACTGGAAGAGACAAATTTACATAATTAAATAAATACTTATTACAGTATATGACCTCAATCTTTAAAAAAAAAAACAGTGAGGGCAATCATTTTCTCTCATGATGCTCAAACAACAAAGTACAACCCGCTTAATTAAAAACAATACTCATATGAAAATGCCCAAATCTTCCATAATTCCACAGCATGTCTTCCATAACACCAATAAATGTCAAACTAAGTTGAACAATTGAGTACAAGCACTATGAGAGAGAGTTTTATGCCGGGAAAATTCTGAGGATGCCCACTTGGGACATGTTTGGCCTTGTGACTTCCTCAACAAAATCTCCAAATGCCCCAGCCCTAAAGGCTGGAAACTGTACACATCTTCTTACTGCTAATATGCTATTTATAACCCAGAGGTTTGCAGTTCTTCACAAAGTTATTAACACAATTAGATGCAGTGTTCTCTCAAAAGTTTCAAAAGAGGAAAATATTCACCAGCACAACAATCAACAACGATCTCCTCAACAGCCAGAACCCTTCCACTCAAAAATGTGTTTGTTTGTTTTTTGTTTATGTCTCCTAAAATGTCCCTTGAACTGCACTGTAGCCTATCTGTCCAAAGTTTGTCACTATAAAAGTGTTTTCAAACTCCTCTACTGAAAGGAGAGGAAGGAGAAACCACTAACGCTGTGTCAGTTACAAGCTAACAAACAACATAAACAAAAGATGCTAACTACACTTACCATTCTGATACGTCTGCTACCCACTGATTTTGGTGCACAAAAGACTCCTCATCTGAGTCTGGGTCTGACTGAGGCTCAAACATGTAACGTTATGGCTGAATCTCTCCCATGTTTCCTCCAACACTAGCCATCTTGATGCATACTGATCTTTCACCGGTCAACTTAGCGCAAACAGCGGTGGTGGGCGGGGCGCAAGGCCTGTGATTCATAGATCAAGAATTTCTCCATGAGTAGATGTGCTTCCAGCCCCTTTTCAGGGTTTTTGAAAACTTTTTACTGTGGGAAAACCATGTTAAATAAACATTAGTCATAGCAGTTTATGTACCTGTATGGAGGGTAACTTTAAGGAATTGTACTTGCTGCCATAAGGGACAAACTGAAGGTTATACTGATTATAATGCACTTTTGACATAAAATGATGATGATAACCTCCAGGCGCCTGAAGCTACTAAAGCCCTCAAGCCTTATTTAACCTGAACCACTCAGTAGAAACACTTTTTAACCTGTAAAGAAATCTAAATAATCTATTATATAATGTTGAACAAATCTGTATGTTAATTAAGGCTCTGAATATAACTAGTATTTTCTGTTTCAGTTCCCCACATGTAAATTGATACTTTTTATGTATAGATTTTGTAGCCTATAGCTTTATCAGTTTGATTTCAGTGATTATCTTGATTTGATAACCACTATAATGCTAAATGTAATTTGATTAAAATTCAAAGGATCATTACATCACATTCTATGTCCTGTTTGATCAAGTTCCCGCCCATACACACACCCAACCTCATCAAAAGCAGGGCTCAGCTGTCAATCAGCATCAAATAACTAATTAAAAACAAACTTATCAGAAAAATTAACACTTGAACATCAGCATGATAAGTAATTAGTTAATTAATTGATAATTTACACTCAGTTTTGTTTTATTTTTCAGTGCACTTTAGAATGACTGCTTTTAATCGGTTGCATAAAGACTTAACTATTATCTTAGTATTCTAACTGCAGATGATGGAGCTTTGAAAAAAAAAAAAAATCAAAAAATTTCCATGTCAATAGCGTGCCTCTTAGCAAGGTGAGCCATAATACACAAGTCACTTGCATTAATGTTGCATCCCTGTGGATGCTCTTCAACAGTATGAGTTCTGGTTCTTCAAAGCTAAAATACATTTAAAAAGGTTTCGGTGCACAGGAAGTCACAAGTTCAGAATTTGGACAGAAAATAGTGGGTTTATTATGCACTATTGACTCTTTCTCTTCTTCTGACCAAAAAAATCCATCTTATTTAATATGAAATGCAGTTGAGTGTTTAAAGAGACCCCAAAATCAAAAATACTAATTTTCCCTCTTACCTGCAGTGCTATTTTTCCTGTGAATTGCCAGTACATTTAAGAGAAAAAAATCTTTTTGATTATAGGGTGAACTGTCCTTTAAACATAAGTCATAAATCTTTTCAAGGAGCTTGAATCCGCGACAATTATGATTAATAGAGCAAAATATTAAAGTCTGGTGCTCTTTAAAAAAAAAGAAGAAGGATTTATCAATGCACAGAAAGCACTGTAATCAGTGGTAATTAAGAGTCTGGGGTTTGCTGACCACATGTTGAGGAGAGCTTTGTTGTAACTTGCAGCCTACACAGATTCAAAGATTACTGGAAAATCAATTCCTATAAGCCAGGTCAGATATAATTCATCTATGATCATGATGTGTACAAAGACCATCATGCATGATTTAATATGTATCAGTGACTACAAACTTTTTAAAGGTACACATAATGGCCTCGAGAGAGCACTGAACCAGGCAATTGGCTGATCACCATTATACTTTAATGCTATATTGGGTGTGCCATTCCTTATTAGGGGTCTACTGCAATCTTTAATAATTCATTAGCAGCTGTCAGCTAACTGGCAAACAAATCCCTATCCTTTATTTGTAGAACCTATGGCTAGGACACACAGACATTTAGCTGCTTTAAGTTTCATTTTTGCACTTTTAATGTAGGGTAAGGTCATAGATTAGATACTAAATATGATGGAGGATACTTTTTTTTTTTGCATCAACTTGCTCGTTTGTGGATTAGCAGCAAAAGGCATGGCACTAAGATCTCCCTGCGCTTTCTGTATGATTTCTATGTCAACGCTTCTCATGTATGCATGTTTACCTTGTTGGTGTGTGTAGTTCTGAAGGACAGCTCAGTATGGGAAATAAATAAGCCATTATTTCAAGTGATACTTAACTGGCCTTCCTGAATATAAACTGGTCCCAAACATATTTGTTTGTATGTGTGTGTGTGTGTGTGTGTGTGTGTGTGTGTGTGTGTGTGTGTGTGTGTGTGTGTGTGTGTGTGT
>JBBPCS010000150.1:63367-76672 GCA_037974645.1 Hollardia meadi
CTATCTCTTCTATGTTTTTTGTTTGAGTAGATTTAATAAAACATTGTGAGTTAAGAACTTGTTTCACTTGATTTCATGTTCAAAGCACTGGTCTTATTTTCAACATGAGGTTATGAATTGATTTTTGAATGCAACAGAATATCAGTCTTGATTATAAATATGATACACAATTTTCTGATACACTTAAATACACATTCAGACTGAACTGATGTAGATATTTACCCATCTCTGATGTGAAATTTGGAACATCTAATGCAGCAGTTCTGTATCATGGATTCAATCAAATTCAGGACCAAGGACAGCGGACCGAAAAACGCTGCAATCTGATTGGCTGTCAGTGAATTACAGCTATCCACGGCTGGCCCCCGCGTGAGAGCTGTGCATAGTATTCCTAAACTGAGCCGCAGAGCAGCTAGGCTTCAGATGGGTGCCATTTTGGGCGACTACTGATCTACACTGTCCTGACCTAACTAGGACACTGAACACTGCATCAGGGACTCTCATATGACATCACTACAGGTGAGGGTGTCCTCTAGTGGAAAGAGAGGGTAATGACTTAATTAATTCATTAACTTAATTAATCACGTGGTATATGCTGTAAGGCTGTGGTACTTCTCAAATCTGGGAGTTACTTGGATTTGTCAGTTTTATTTCATTGTTAATTGAATAATTTTAGTTTCTTAACATGCTATACATTAAATTTGTTTAAAAGAGATGAATTAATTTTTTTTTAAAAAGCTATGAGTTGCAGCTTATATTGCTAACCAAAACAATGCCACAGTGTCAAGCTATGTGATAAGAGCCAGCATCTAGCTCCTGGTTGTATGAAGTGTGGAGTACCTCTGAGCTCCCGAGGGTCCGCCTGCACTCCAGTTGCCACTCCTGTGATGATGACTCCATCAGAGAGGAAGAACTCAGCTGCACGCGCCATCTCTTCAATGCTCACGTCTGATGTCAGGGCATGGGAGCTGTGATGACACACATACAGTATGCCTGCACAGACTGACAACTAGTTGGGGATAAAACTGAGACTAACTCTGGATAATGGGCTGAACCCAGGGTTCAATTGCTTAAAATTAAAATACACTGAAAATGACTTAAAACTGGGACCAAGAACAACAGCAGGGCGTCATTCCCTAAACCCTGATAGTCCATCAAACTTCCAAACACACTCAATATTTCATTTCAAAATACAAATACTCTTAGCACTTATTGATGACTTACTAGACAGGGGTTAGTAAACCAATAGTATTATGGAGCATTAGGAGTATGGTGGTCTGTATTCACCAAACCTACAAACACTCTAAAGCTCAAAACTTTTTCACAGAAAGGAAAGTAATCGATTTATGAAGCATCACTCTCTTTCAATAACGTGCAGGAGTGACCTTTGTTGAACCGCTCTCAAGTGATCACATGATTAATCATATGTAAGAGAAGGAATAACCAATTTATCCTGCACAAGCCTATATAAATTGCATTTTTATGGTAATTTCATTTGTGTGAAATCCATCATATTAGTGTTAGCAATTAACATGTGAAGTCTCATATTTTTATAATATATAAATAGCTTCATAGAGAGAGGGGGAATAATAATTAGAAATTATTATGACTAACATGAAAACAAAAAAGACAAGCAAACTGAAGCAGGGAGAAAATTCAGCTGCACTTCAGGGAAAATATCTAATATCTATTAATATCTAGTAAGTCAGACCCAATTGGCAGCTAAGGTGAAGCAAATTCATTTTAAAGATAGTGACAAATTGAAAGACCTTAAAGTCCCCCTCCAGTCCAAACAGTGTTTTTCTTGGGTTTTTTTTCTTGTTCCTCCAGTTGAATGTTTGACCTTCACTGTGTAGATTGATGTATTTGCAGAGTCTGACACTATAAGGCTGTTTTCACATTCATTGCTGAAAGTGTCAATTTTCTCTGTGCTCATTGAAAATCTGATTTTTAGAGGTGGGCCTACGAGCACAAGTCGTGACATCACAAATAGTTTGGAAGCAAATCCTGGTCAAATATTCAGCATACACAAGTGTGATGTGGAAACCTGAAGCCTCCAGTGCACCAACACTGAGAATGGACTTTACAGTGAAGGAGGGACTAGCAGTTCAACTTGTGACATGAAAAATATTTGCATATTCATATATTCTGTAATTTCTAATGAGGGAGAAGGAAGAGGTGCCATTTTAAGGATTTTAATGTGGTACTTACACTTTTTGTTCTGCACAAACCATGTCAGATACACATCAGAGAATTATTCTTGTGTGGAAGGCATCGTTAATCACCCTCTCTCTCTTAAATCTGGCCAAAACTATTTGTATGAATCTTTATGAACTGCAGTTGTATTCAGAGATATAAAGTGTCAAATATGCTTTAAGGTCTTTCTTGCTCAACAGGTTATACTTGTTATTCAAACTGTACAGACGTGATCTCACCTGTGCTTCTTTTTGATGTCGGTGAAGATCTGCACATGCTCAGCTCCAATTTGTTTGCGATATCTCAGTAAGTCCCCAGCGCAGGCATTCAGGAGGCCCTCATCAGCCACGTGAGAAAAGACAAAACCCTTGGCCCTGATGAAATCCAGACCTGTGACATACAGTGACAGTGACATAAATACCAAATACAAAATTAGAAAGGGTGATGGGGCAGTAAAATCAGATGATGTAGTGTTTGGAAGAAAAATCTGTTACACGTTGGCCAACACATGATTGAAAGTCTCTGTTTTGTTCTGCCCTAAAGGCTTTGGCTGCAGATGATTGTAGCCTCATATACAGCACAACAGTAATGATGTAAAGACTGAACCTGAAGCCAGAGCTATGGCCAGAGCAGACAGTATTTGCACTCCGAGTCAGGGACGGACAGATGCTTCTCACAGCAGTGCATACTGCAGTCATACAGGCAACCACCTCCGGGCCCACAGAGAAGGAGTAAGGGATATCATGCATGTTCTCAATGATGACACCATCCTAAAAGAAAGGTTTACAAGCAATGGTTAGGCAACAGGTTTGCTTGGAAAGACTTCAAATGTGTCACACAATGATTTACAATCCCTGCATCCCGGTAGATTGCTGCCTCCCTTGCATGCTTCTTCAGTGATTTGGGACATTTTCATACAACCCAGGGGGGTGTCTGAGATAGACAAGAAACAATATCGCAAATTATAGCTCACAACTTTTCCATGGTGCAATTTAAGTAAATACATTTACTCATGGGTCGAGATAGGCCCCTTTACAAGCCTACTTCAATATAGTTCAGAGAGAATAATGTATGTTTTACACTGCTATGCTAATTGGACAGTTAGAGTTACTTAACAAATTACGTTTTTTGATAAAAACAAAAAAATAAAACACCCCCCCACCCCCTGATGAATGATCAGTCTAATAAAAGAGGATGCATTGTTATGGATTAAATGAACAACAGTAAAATAATTAAATTAGCTTCACCTAGACCAACTGTAACAGCATGGTGCTACCTTAATGCATGGACATAAATAATCTAATAATGTAATATATGGCCCAACAGTACTTACACTTTTGACACTTTGTTAAAACACTGAACTTTCTCAATGCAAAGCAGTTGTAATTGAGTATTTTTACAGTATGATATTGCTACTTTTACTTAAGTAAAGAAACGGAACACATTCCTCCACCACCACTTCACATTTGACAGTGAAGGGCACAGCTTTAGTTTACCTGGCAAGGCTTTAACATGAATCATTCCAATAACCACGGATTTTAGGCGCCCAAAGAGGTCCAAAAACTTCATGTTCCCGTTTTAGTGGCGAAACCAGAGAGGAATATCTTGTTTTCTTGTCTTTCGAAGCATGTGGGTCACGTGACTGGCCAATGGTCAATTTAGTTAAACAAAATTTGAAATAATAAATCGTCTTCATTAGCCGGTAGTATAGAAAACAATGGTTTACGTTAGGTTCACCGGCACCTGGATTAAAAATGCATTTAACAGTGCGGCAAGTTTGTTAATGGACGAGAATTGTGGGGGTGTAATCGGGGATAGGTATGGCAACCATGCGGGAAATGGGCGCAACACCGGCAGGAGCATCTGCAGGCTAACACTTTTAATTTTATTTTGCTAAGTAATTGATGCGCCAAGGGTGACAGCCAGTGATAACCATGTATAGAGTTCACAGACCGAAAAGGCTCAATTACCTTTAAGGAGTAAGTCCGTGTTATGTTTTATTTTAGGTTTAATCTAAAGGACTATGGCTTTGTTTACATCTGACAGACTAGCCACGCGGTGCCTGGGCACTTCCTCTTTGGAAGCTCCGCCCCTGCAGCTGTCACCGACAGCAGTCACGCCTCCCGTTTATAAACTTATTTTTCCTTTTCTTTCGCACAACATTCACCGGCTATATCAAACATGTATACTCTGTACACGCTACAGATGTGAAATTGTGGTAAGTTCAGTTGAAATGAGTTTATAAAGAGGCGGCGAAGCTGGAGGTTTAGCGCCAATTTAAATGTGCTCCTCCCTGACGTTGATGCTTCAAGTCATCTGTTTCCTACAAGGCGCCAGCTCAGAGGAACTAGCCCGGCCTGGACACAGACGCACACACAGAGCACCTCCGAGTCTGAACAACAGGCGGTGAAGTAACACAATATTGATTTGTTTTTTAGACGTGGATAAGAGTGAACTTCAAGGGCAGAATCTTGAGGTGAGTGGATGAAACGGAACTTAGTCATTGCATCGAGTTAGTTAATTTAAGCTAGCTTCAGCTGCAACTTTTGCAGCAGAGTTAAATGTCAAAACCAGAACAAGTTGGACTTCAGATAGTGAATCAAAAGTTTTTGTGGATGCTTGTGTTAGCTGGATGTTCAGTATTGTCGCTTGTACTGTCAAATGGTGAATTGAGAAAACAGGCGTCCTAGCTGTGCCTCTCGTTCGGCCATTATGTGGCAAGCCAGCTGTCCAAAGTGTGTGGGAGAAAATAACCAAGTTCCCCTTAAAAATACGCAAAATAGCAATGTTAAGCAGCTAATATAGCGTCTGTAGTTTGTCACCGATTAATTTCAGGAATGTGCTTGCATTATGTGGTACTTTTTGGCGACTTGTAACATTGCGTACCGTTTCCATTTCGCCGCGCCAGGCTGAGCTGGGCTTTGTCAGAAGGAGGGAGTTGAGAGTGGGGGTTGGGAGTGTATAAATGTGTTTTCTTAAACTCCAAAATGAAACTTTAAAAAATACTTCTCATTCTCAGGTTTGCTCCGAAACGGACACATATTCCTTTGAGTATAATGCGGGAAAACCGGTGAGTTTCATATTTATTTCATTCATGGCTCTTCTAAGAGCGTCAATCAAAGTGTGTGACGACAGAAAGAAAAGTTGAGTTGATGGAGCTTTAGCCATCCGGGTAGTTAGCTTGTTGCTATGGGACCATATTTTGACCATATTAGCATGTTTATCCAAGCTTGTTGAAACGTTTTGCTGACCCCGGAGACTTACAGCTACGTTTTTGTTGTATGTTGTTGCAGGGAAGAGACACAACCGAAGTCTGTTGCTCCCGAGGCGCCCAAGGAAACTACAGTACGACCGAGAAAGAGGAAGGCAGATGTTGCCATTGTAAGTAGTCTCTAAGGCTTCCAGGCTAGCCTACAAGTGGCCTTTACATAATTTTCAGCTGTATCGTTAGCTAGGCCTAATTGAATAAGCAAAATATAAAATTGGTCTCACATTGTATAGTCATTATTTGTGAGAAATGGTAACAGTGACATGTGCTTCATTTGACTATTATTGATCAACGCAGTTGATATTCATCATTGTTGAACTTATTCCTGCTTTTATTTTGCAGAAAGGATTCAGTTTCTACCTTTGACAAACTCTCTGTGGTCTGTGCTGTTTGTGAACTGAATCACATACATAATAACATAATTTTCCCTCTTTGATCCTCAGTATTTACAAGACCTGGATGATGAAGAGGTAGCAGAGATGACGAAGAAGAAGCAGCGGGACTGTGAGGTAGGCTTGGTTAACACTTGGTGTCAAAATACGTGCGTATCCGTGGCTCCGTTACGGAGTCTCACCACTTTACCCTCTCACTTTTTTTGTGTTGTCTCTCTGCTCTCCCTGTTTTCTGAGAAGCTGGGCTGGAATCCTGATCCTGGTTATACAAGTCCTCACAGGTGGATCCCCACACCTGATCAGGAAGAAGACCAACCAGTTGCCCTGTTAAATGCAGGCTTCCCCCACTATAACTTTAACAACATATTTACAACCCCTGTGCGTTGCGCCCCACTTCCCGCTCTGTGGTGAGGACTATTCTTGTGTGGTTGATTATCTCAGGTTAGGCTCCATATCTTGCAGCCACCTGTGTTGTCTCTTGTATCCAAGCACCTACTGATGGGTTTCAAGTGAAAGACATGAGTTGAGGCTTAGGCTTAGCTTTTATCTCCTTTTTTACAGTGTTTTATTTTATTTGTGTTTGGAACAATATTTTCTCCTTCACCTTTAATCTCTTCCTCCCTATGTAAAGCTAGAATACACTCCTGTAAAGCTGTGTAGGAACCAGATTGAAGCGTTCACTCTGCATTTCCTGTTTATCTTGTGCTTAATGTATATATCCAAGGAGATCATACTCGTGTTGTACAAGGGGGCAGTGAAGAGTTACCATTGTGTCCATCTCTGTTTTCTTACCAGCTGGGCCAGTAAGGATGTGGTATGGAACAACATGTTGGAGAAGGATAAGACTTACACCAGGGATGTCCACATGATGGAGAACCATCCTCATCTGCAGCCCAAGATGAGGGCAATTCTCCTGGACTGGCTGATGGAGGTCTGTAGCTCATTTTAGTGACCAGTATGACACCTCTTTTTTTCAACACCAAAGCAGATAATGTTTTTAATTTTGGCAAAAAAAACACACTTGAATTCTGATCATCTTAGTATTGAAGGTAAATAATGAGCTTCAATGACTTGGGTGTTTTCATGTCTCTGAAAGAGATTAACCAGTAAGATTTGGTCTAATCACACTCTATGAAGACCCCATCTGCTTCATCCTTTTTGATTATGGTTCTTTTTCATATCAAAGTATAAATTGATATAAATAACATTGAGTCCAGACCCCAGTGTGGTATTGGCTTTAGGCTTGTGCCAGCTGGTGATTGAATCCTATATCAACGATTAAGGGGATGATCAACGATTGTTTTTTCCTACACTGATCTTATAGGGCTGACTTCTTCTGGTTGGTTGGTCGGCATGTCAAATTCTCATTGGTTGGACAGTTGCTGGTGTTACTTTCTTGAAGATATACTATGCAAGACTTTCCTTAATCTATAGACTCATAGGGAAATCTATAGACTCATAGGGAAAATATATCCTCTCAATCATCACTTATGATCCACTAGAAGTGTGTGGCGGCACGCATCTTCAAATACAACCTGAGAATGGGACTTGATCAACTACAGGGCTCGAAATTAACTTTTTTACTTGGTAGCACTGGTGCTCCCAACTTCAAAAAGTTAGGAGCACCAGCAAAAATTTAGGAGCACCCACCAAATTTAAGGACACGTTCAGTAAGACACTGAATAATTGTGATATTACAAGTGACCTAAATATAGTAGGCTAAATATATTGCCATTGATAACTGCAGGTAAATCAACGTGTTACTATATAATACAACATAAGTATTAAAAGAAAACATCCTCACCATCAGCATTGGCGTGTTCCACCTCCACATGTCCGACCAGGATGTTTGTGGGCTGTCCATCAAGCAGGATGCGGACATACACAACCTCACACTCCTTGACGGACAGGTCGGTGTCTCCATCAATGAGGATGCAGATATACTTTCGCTGCTGATACTTTCGCTGTGGTGTTCTTGCGGATGATATCCGCTATCACGCCGATGATGTTGGCACATGACTTGTTGTTTGCGTACGTCATGTTGATCTCAATGTCGTCAAATTTAGTGAAGGTGAGCTCTTCTTTGGCGATGGTGTACAAGGTGTTAAATTTCACATTCAGCTCTGCCAATTGAGCCGAACGACCGGCAGCATCCTGACAAATAAAAGCTTGAACAATCGAGCCTGACTCGGAATTCTTGTTTGCCACACACTTGTCTCTGCATTTCTGAGGTTTGGCACTCTCTCCGTGTTTGGTCAAGCTCTCGCGTTTAAAATGCGTGGATTCAGTGGCGAACGCAGTGTTACCTGCAACCTCCGTCCCACAGGCTTTACAGTGAACGCAGTGCATTGTGCCATTTTCATTGTGGAGCCATTCGAAGTCTTTCAGCCACTCTCTCCGAAAACTGTAAGCCTTCTTTGCCGCTGGGGTATCCACATCCACCACATCACCATCACCAATTTCAAGCCCTGGGTCAGTTGTCCTTGAAGCAACTAGTAGGAACATTTTTAAAATGATTTTCCAAGACTATTGATTATCAACCAATATAGGAATTATCTATGTTAACCAGGAAAACTTATGCTCTAAAATTATGCTCTTATTTTCTTAAAAGTATATTCAGCCACTGGCTTACTTAAAATACAAATTACAGAAACATTTCTGCTTTAGTAAACTATTTCAGCACAGCAACACAGTATTAAAATTGCAAAATGTCAGTTTGTGTGTATATCAGCTAGTTGCGGTCTTCTTTCTGAGTTTTCAAAATAACCACTGAAATAAGTTCACCAAGTGAAGGTAGAAAGGTGAACCTGATCTATCAAATTTCCCCTCATGAGAGATTGGTCCATACTTCCAGTTACATAGGACACATTTGATCTGCAATCTCATCCCATATTCTGTTATGTAATATCTCTGAGAGACACACCCGCTACAGTATATCTCAGTAACTGGTTCTTCTGCTCTCCAGTCTCCTGTCCATTTATTTCACTGTCTCCTTTCTTCCAGCTGAGCCCACAGGGGCAGTGACCTCATCTAAACCCAAACTCTGTGACCGCTGGGCTTCCTGTGTGTCTGAAAGGAGATGAGAGTACCAGACACCTCTGTTATTAAACCTCTGTGGCCGTGTACACGACAGAGACTGGTGGGCTGGACCAAACTAAGTCTCTTTTGTCATGTCCAACATTACACTCTAATTGGCTCCCACCATAGCTTGAGCTTGAGCCGGCTGATAAAAGAATGTGTACACACACACACACACACACACAGCTTTTATTAACAAAACTTTAGTTGAGTGAGTTTCCAAGTACGTTGAACATTTATGATAGACACTTATTTTCCATAAAAACGTACTTGGTGTTCAACAAAATCTCAAAATTGCTTGGCTACATTCTTGTCTATCTTTGTGACAGATTGTCCTGTTTAACTGGCTTCCTGTCGGTTATCCTAACAAGCAATTTAACTATATTTGTGAAATTACAAAGTGTAGCTATGTGCTGCCCAGCCAAAATTAAAAGTTTGTGAAAGCCACTATGTCGAGGAGACAGCAGTCTGTTGTTACAGGTACCCTGTCGAGTTTTTGACCACTCATGGTGCTATGATGCAATGTTTTGATGAGCTGGTCCCCTGTTTTGATTGGAAATTTTGCTCTATTAGAAGGCTCAGGAAACATGAACAAGCATGTAGGTAATGCAGCTAATATAGTAAACTTAAAAAAAGAATTAGGCCATTTTATGCATTTACTATTATTATTATTAATATTAAATGTATTTTGGTGTGAAACACTGAATGTAATTAAATCTGTATCTGAAAACGCTGCAAATTTTCTTTCAAAATCTTCCTCTGTGACAGAATTGGTAAAAATGATCTTGCCATCACTCACCTGCTCCTAACCATTTGTTTTAGATTAATCATTTAAACTCTAACATTACAGTTTTGGTTTGCATATTCAGTCTGTTCTAATGCTAAGATAGGTAATGTGTTTTTGAAGCATTTTTTGTTTTATTTGTTGAAATGCTCTTTACATCCTGACTGCAATCACAAAATCGAATTTTCTGACAAAATAATGAAAAAAAAGCAAACATAGGTGTTTGTGGCTGTCACAGGCAGCCTGTAAAAAACCCATTCAATCATTTAATTTGGCCTGATTGACATTACTGGATGGCCTAACTGTCAATCTACTTACATACCACTCTGCCCGTGCACTCATTGGAATTACAGAGTCTTCCCAAATACTAGGCAGATACAGATACTAAAGCTAAAGTGGGTTTCCTTCTGGTGCTCTGGTTTCCCCCACCATCAAAACATTTCTAAACTGATTAATTCTCTGTTCAATACCCTTGACCAAGGTACTGCCTGACATCTGAAGTTGGACTGTATTTTACTGATTATTTCTGATTATTAGATGTTTTCTTGCATGAGAATAAGACATGAGGTAGTACACAAGTTGGATACGGTAAACAATGACAACAGTGGCTACTCTTGAGGAACTGGCTTTGGAATGAGGCCTGAAGGGAAGGGGTGAAATTTTTCAGTTGTATACTTTAAAGATTTGTGTGTTGCGTCATGCCATGAAGACTCTCTTCTCTCATCTATTCCGATGGTGATTCCAATATAGGCTAAGAGACGGGGACAAAACTGAAGCTAAAGTGAAGCTGAGTCTTCAGCACTCTATGCCATATCAAATTGATATCTTCCAAAGTTCCACCTTTTTTCTTTTTTTTTTTTACAAAATACCCTCTTAATGTTAATATCCCTTCATAGCAGCTCAGCAAGCAAACTCTGTCTGAGGAATTTTGTAGTAAAAACACTGTAACTTTGAAAGATATGCTCCTGATTCTGCTGAGACTACTGGTGTCTCATATTAACATTGGTTAAACTTACATCTTTGCACAGAACAAGGACTGTGGATTTTGTCCCACATCACTTTCTGTACATTGTAATTGCTTTAGAAAGGATTTCCTCACAGCCAATATGGAGAGTAGGAGTGATTACAGCTGTACCAAAAACTGTTATATAAATGTACATATGGATATGTGAGTATTGTTTAAAGATCTACTTGAAGTCTTTTCTTCAAAGTTAAGGACTTCTAAAGAAAACAAAGAAAATTAGAGAAATGGCTATGGAGCTATAGAAAGGCTAGAGCACTAATGTATTGCTTTCCAAAATTTAATTCAATGGATTTTGTTGAAAAATATCTGTCACGCTCAAAACACTGTCCTGTATTGTATGTATGTTTAAAGTGCATGGTCATAAAAAAAAAGAAAAAGATGAAATAGGTAAATAGGTATCTATTTTTTAAAAGAGGGATCATTTCCTCTTGGTAGGGGGGTGAGTTGTTGCCCCAAGCAAGGTAACAAGTATCTGGGTAGAATGGAGCTTGGGATGGATAGGTGGATTGATGGGGAGTCAGCAGTAATGTGGACATCGTACCGGATCGTTGTGGTGAACTGCTCCTTTGCGTCGAAAGGAGCCAGCTGAGGTGGTTCATGCATCTGATTAGGATGCCTTCGGAGAAACTCTTTTTGTAGGTTTTCCAGGCATCCAAAGGGGGTAGACCCCGGTGCAGACCCAGAACTTGATGGAGGGATTACATATCTCATCTGGCCTGGGAACGCCTCAGGATCCATAGGCGGAAGAAAATGGATGGATGGATGGATGGATGGATGTCCACACTGCAAGGACTGGGGCCAAATCCAGGAGATGACATTGCTAATTACTTCCACCAAGGTTATACCAGTGTACTAGTGACAGAAGGTACTTTCTATGCCAGCAGGTAACTTAAATTACATGATACCACAGATTCATAGGTAAGACAATGAATGCAGAAACACCTGCAGTCATAACCATGTGTCTTTATTTTCTCTGTGACTTTCTTTGTTCCATCATTTTCTTGGTGACTTTCTTTGCTCCATCAATATGACACTCATCCTTGAAAAATGAATAAAGTGCCATCATTTAGGGACTTTGCAAATTATACCCCATTTCTGCTCACTGTCGACTGAGTCCCCCAGGTTTTATATGACCAATCTCGTCAGCTAAATCATCCTCTCTCTAACACAGCCTGCCATCAACCGTATCCCAATGGCACATTCACAGACTATAGATTAATTCACTTTCTCATATAACAATGTTTAATTACACAGCCTTCAGAGCAGCACCATCACAGGCGGAGATTTATGTGTGTTTGTCTGCTGATATGAAGTCTATATAACAGTACGCTGTCATATTCATCATCCCAATAGATGAAACTGGGTTTAATTCCTCCCTCTGTTGGGATGTAATTACAGAGGTTTACTGAGATGGAGAAGAATTCTGACAGAAATACACACACTTATGCTTGGAAGTACACATGCTACACACACACTCACATCAGACATTCACAGAGATGAGATTTTTGCTCTTTGTGGTGCTGTATTCATGCACCTTTTTCTGCCAAAAATATGTGCCCAAAATAAGTCCCAACCCCTCTTACGCATTCCCATAGGAATACATTCTTGTAATTGTGATTCAGGAAACAGATTTGTATCTGGCTAATCCTATTTACATCACTGCAAGTGACTTTCTTTTAGACTATTTTGGGCACAAGGTTCAGATTAGAGTAAATGATGGAAATGGTTCTCAAAGTCTCTCACAAACACTTTTGGAAGAAATGATTATTCCAGTTCTTAATTCTCCTGCTGATGCCAAAATTTAATGGCCATCTGAACCCTTAATGATGTTTGAGCACACCCTCCTGGAGCTCAAGTCTCTTCCTGAGGCTTGGCTAATTGGTGTAAGTGTCGCCATTGATTGTAGATGAGTAGCCACTGTTTATAATAATAATAATAATAATAAATAATAATAATTTCATTTATAGAGCACTTATCAAGCACTGGGCACAAAGTGCTTTCCAAGATCAAAGGATTCATAGACAACATTAGGGACAATGTTTATATCTATACATAAAGTGTAACCGGTCCCCTTTAATTGGTTAGGCTGAAGAGAATGAGGTCTGAGGAGATGTATTTTGTATTGGTTATTGTATGACTGTGCTCTCTCTCTCTCTGTGTGTGTGTGTGTGTGTGTGTGTGTGTGTTAGGGTTGGGCATCTCTGGTGTGAGGCCGATACAATATGTATCTCAATACACTGTCAACGATCCGATGCATTAAAGATACATATGCAGCAACTACCAATGCGATACGACTCAACGCAATGTGATTCAACACAGTGCACTTCGATGCGATACAATGTGATTGGACAATGCAAAGGAATGATGCTACGCAATTCAATTAGTTTGATTATTTATTAATCAACAAAAAATCAAGACCTTTCACAAACTGGCCTTTTTTCATAAATTCTGTAAAAACATTCTCTGTCTGTTTCAAGTTTACAGTGCACACTTTTAATACACCTGGCTCACAGAATTAAGGATGCTCAAGATTAACAAGAACAATCAGGTGCAATATGAAAAA
>JBBPCS010000150.1:94570-111616 GCA_037974645.1 Hollardia meadi
AGAACATTGCACTGTAGCCATGATCAATGTCATTCACTTCATCTGTCAGTGGTTTTAATGTTGTGGCTGATCGGTGTGTGTGTGTGTGTGTGTGTGTACTGTATATATTTATATATATATACATATACATATGAAACAAGGAAAAAAAACTATTAAATTTAGGCTAAATTACCTCATAGCAAAACAAATGAAACAAATCCCCCTGAGGTTTTTCCCAAACTGAATATATCTTCACATACCTCTCAATCTGCTATATTAGGCTCTCATCATCCTCACTGTAGGGTTGAGCTCCCTAAATATTTCAGATGGCCAGATTTCTAGAAATAAAATACCCAGAATCATTTCTCACAGAAAAGTCATATTTCCTACTGTGCTTGAATACATCACCAATTGCACTGTCCTCCGCCATGTCCGCAAATAAATACAATACATATTAATAATATCGAGAGCTCCCTCACAGACATGGTAGCGCCCTTGACATCATCTGTGATGTCACAGAATGCTTAACAGGTCATGAGTTGCCGGGTGTCCCCTTCACACACGATAATTTCCTGTGACTGATAAGACATTTGACAAAGACAAAGAAATTGTTTTAAATTAATGTGTGTAAAGCTGTGTGATGAAAGAAGCAATAAAAGTAGGTGAAATTACAGCAGCGTTAGTCATTACTGTATTAACCTAAGTTTAAAGACGATGGAAATTTCAACTAAATGTAACGTGATGCACATACAGAGCTGGGATAGTAATGTGTATTCATTAATTCAATAATGTGTAGTGAGTGGGATTCATGGTTAACTTAACAGATGATGAAACTAAACAAAGATGCAGGAATGAAATGGCTAGGAAATGAACAAGTGACAGTGATCTGGAACTGAAAAGGCTGCAGGAAAAGATATCATTGTGCAATATTTGCATTAGTGTCCTTCAGTCTGTTAATCTAGGCCCAATGTTCAGTCTCTAGCACAAACAAATAAGATAATACTTAAAAGTGTCCGAAGCCCACTTCACTGCTAAGGCTTTCTTCTCAACAGTAGAACACCTTACTTTCTCACCAGGAGGTATCTGTTTGCACAGTGAAAGGAAGTTCAAAGTGTGGACATAAAAGAGGATCATTGCACAAACACTTCTTCAGATCATCAAATGCAGCAACACACTCTGGAGTCCATTTAACCATAGCAGGATTGGATTTGCGAGTCAAACTGAGAGTGACTGAGAACTGCAGAGCGTGAAGAAAAAATTTGGGATGAATTGGCAATACCATCTGATCAACCCCAGGAATGATTTCATCTGTCTCTTAGTAGATGGTAATGGACATGCATCAATGGCTTCCACCTATACCACCTGAGGACGGATGATGACACCAGTCACATACACCAGATACTGGACCTCAGGTCTGGCGATGTGGCACTTCTTGGTATTGATGATCACCCTGGCACTCCGGATGTGGCGAAAGCATGCTCCACATGCTCTTCCCATTTCCTGCTAAAAACCACAATGTCATCGGTGTAGGCTGTGACTTATTCATCTCTCAATCCCTCATCCACCAACCTCTAGAAAGTCACTGGAGCTCCATGTAGTCTAAAGGGCATGGTCCGGAACCAGTACAGTCCACTTTTCTTTTCTTTTTTCATCTATCCATTTGTAATAATAAGATGTTAACAGATGCAAAACAACACAATGCATACAGTACATAGAGTACACACATGTATTGAAAGTATTTGAAAGAATACATTAATAACACCATTTTTAGAGGTTTTCTTGTTAATTCTCCAGCTTATTTTAGTGTTTACTCACGTTCTATTTTAATCTGCTCACTTTGCTTTTCCCTTCAGTCCCCCCACCCCCCCACAAACACCTACACCTCTGATCTCCGACTGCACACACACCAACTAACCCCAACCCACCTCTTTCTATCTGTCTCTCTCTGTATCTGCTCTGTTGACAATCTTCATCAGCAGGATGTTTGAAAAAGTCAATTAGAAGCAATTACAGCAAGCAGTTTTCACACCAACAACTGAACCACGTGTGAAGGAGGCTTGTTGTCAATGAGGTGCCTATCAAAATGATCGAAACCAACATGGTACTGAATGACGTTGGCACAAACCAGGTGCACTGAAAAAGCAACAAAACCACGGCACAAAGGGCCTACATATACAGTCTACGGTTGCACCATAATCAGTACATTTACAGGAGGGACATAATACCAGAGAACGTCTGTCTCTCTTTGTTTTTCTACTATGAGTTAGTTTATCGTTGGTGGCATCATTCTTTTGGACAGATGAAAAAAAAAATGCTAAAATGAGTCTCTAAATATACTGTGGCATCAGCTAATATACCTAAAGGACCGCTCAGGTATATATCAAGTCTATGTGGGAAACACATGATGTGTTTGCAAGAGAGAGAGAGTGAGAGGCGGACGCACAGCTCCAAAAATAGAAAATTAATATGTGGGGTGCAGTGCTGATGTTGTGGCGAGCTGCCAAAATTAAACAAACACATGGGAAGTCCTGCAATGTGTATGCCCAGATATCTGTAAGAGTCAACCTGGGCTATGTTCTGATCATGGATAACCACCGGTGAGTGGTCTCCAATGGATCTTTGGCCAACGTTGAGGATGACAAAGTGTTTGTTTCTATACAGCTCTATCTGATGTGTCATGACATGAGATCCAGGATAGATGTATCATCAAATCACGTAACTGTTAGTGCTGCATGTGCATTCATTAGTGTAGAAGGCAAACAGGATGATGAACTGATGCATCTCTGGGGCCACCAGTGATCAGCCGCTGTGTTTTTAGGAGAATATGATGCAGTAGAGTGTTAAAGGCTGAACTTAAATCTACAAACAGCAGTTAAGCAGAGGCCCTGGAATTCTCAAGGTGTTAAGTCACTATAGGTGCACTAGTTGGTTGCACCATCAGTGCCTCTCTGGTGTGTGTAAGCAAACTGGTAGGTATCTAGCTGTCTCCATCCAACTGTAGTTTGCTTGCCAGAGCCTCGGTCGGAGGGGCAGACACCCTCTCTATGTTTAAGAGTAGGCTTAAAAATTTCCATTTTGTTAAGCTTATAGTTAGGGCTCTTTGTCTGTCTGTCTGTCTCTCTCTCTGTCTCTCTCCGTTTCTGTCTCTCAACCCAACGGGTCAAGTCAGATGTCCGCCCACCTAGAGCTGGGGTCTGCTGCAAGGTTTCTACCTTCTAAAAGGTAGTTTTTCCCTCACCACTGACACCAAGTGCTTGCTCATGAGGGAATGTTGGGTCTCTATTAATTGATAATCAATAATTAAATTAACTAATAATGAAAAAGTATCATCTAGACCAGTCTACATGTAAAGTGTCGTGAGATAACTTTAGTTGTGAATTGGCGCTATATAAATAAAATTTGACTTCTCAATACACTTCATCAAAACAGAGGTTAGAGCAATTGGTAGTCATCAATGTTCATGTGGTAAATATCTTAGTAGGCCTAGGATGGTTTAGTGAGGCTAACCTTCCCCATTTCTGCCCTCCTGTTCATGCCTGCCTCTCTGCAAACTCTGACTCATGAGTTCTGAATATTTATTAGCCTTTGTCACGCTGTCCTCGAAGAATCTTACCTCTCACCTCTAACTTTGCTAAAAATGTGAGCACACTCATCCAAAGTGTTTTCTGTCCCTGAAACTTTGTGAGGCCCACGTTGGCGTCATATAGATTTTCCTGCATCTGAGACAAAGACTGCCACTTACAAATACTTCACCATCAATGTCTTACCACGCGTTAAGGATGTGGGCGAGCAGTTGTCTGTGCATATCTTAAGGGGAAGGTTACGAGATTATTCTCATGACATCTCTTCTTAACTGGATTTTTATCATTAGTGAAGAGTGACAGGAAAGACACAAACTCACTATGCCATAAGTAAAGAAACACACAGTAAGAGTCTGGCACATGCATTTCTGTGGTTGCATGGAGGCCACAAATAAAAGTGTGGGGAATGATTTGATTTTATTTTATTTTGTTTCCACAACTAACGTTTAGCTACAATATCATTTACACGTAAATTTAAGAAATATAAGTTAATACCAGGATTTCAACGATACACAGACATTCTATCATGTACCACAGACAAATATACCGTGGCATTACTTATTCTGTCATTGTAGTAACTTCGTGGGGGCATGGCAGTAGTGCTTTGATTGATGATTGACATGTTCTTGTAAACTGATAAAAGGCCTGGGTTTCAAATGGACTGGAGGGCAAACACTGTAAATGGTCTCCTCTCCTTCAAGGCTTCACTCAGACTTAGTGGTTCCAAACAATTGATTCATGTATTTCACCATACATTCATACAGAAGGTACTGTAAGTTGGATGCATTACTGTTTTTAGTTGTATGTCCTACAACAGGAATAGGTGTCTTATTAAATCAGTCAGCATTGCGCTGATAATTGTGAGAAAGGCAGCCATTATAGTGTACCATTATATTGACTTGGACAATGTTGAAAAGTAATGATGGCGGTCCCAACAACCAAATATCACAAAATAAGTATGTAAAAAAAAAAAAAAGATCAGATTTTACAGAGAAAATTAAAATTAGAATTTATGCTCACCACGCTCCTTTTGATATGCTAAATTTTCTTCACAAAGAAAAGTTTTATATTTATGCCATTGTGCTGACAGGTATTAACAAGCTGTACTATCTTTCTCTAACAGTATAACAGAGCATAATCAATTAATAAACCCCAAAATGCATTTACATACTACATCTTTCTCATGTGCTACAACTATGAATGAGAAAAATTATTGATTGAATTAAGACGTTTGCTTCCTCTAGATTAACGATAGAACAGAAGAAAAACACAATGCTGCACATGAGCAATTATCAATTGAGCTGGACTCCTCCACCTCAAACAAATCAAGGTTTACGATTACCCAAGATAAACCCTTTCAAACAACATGTAAACATAATCCATCACTAAAGAGTTGTACTTGATGATGATGATGACAGTATATTGCACAAAGATGAAATATGTCTAGACTGCATGAGTGTGGGCATTATACAATACCAGACTACTAAAAAACATGAGTGTGCAAACAAGCAACCATTTTGTGTACACCTCTGGAGCTCTCAGAAAATGAGAAAATACAAAATGTATTGTAAGGGTATGAAAATGTGTTTCAATTGTGTTTCAAGAAGAAGAACTCCCACTGTGTCACATCAGGGGCTCCAAACTAAAACTGACATGCACATTGTTATAGAGCGTGGTGTAGAACTGGACCTCAGGCTAAACTGAAGAGTTAGTGAAGTTGCTTTTAAGCCTTGTTGGACACATCAGAAGATTTAGGGCAACAGAATAACAAAGAAAGAGAGACTGCTCTGGCCTAAGACCCAGCTTCAATTTCTCGCATGTGTCCTTTACAAAGACATGAAATCCCTTCCTTCAAACCCTTCAGCTTTTGTGCTCTGTGTCCTGCTGCGCTCTGACCTCTCTGTGTTCCTTGTAAGGTCAATAAAGTATCCCTTTGGTTTCACATTGTATTAAATGTGGAAAGTTTCCAGGTGCAAGTAGATGGAAGCAGAGGATGGAAGCTACTAGAAGATTCTTGATTAGATAGCAGAGCAGAAGAAAGGATTGGAGGAACCAAAGCAACCATGAAACAGTACAGCTGAGAACGGACATGGATTTGAACTAGGAGCTCTGTAGACTACCATCAAGTTTCTGGTGAGGTTAGCTGGAGAACACCAGTTTGAAAACCTCGCCTGGAGAGACCACAAAGAGAGGCGTATAATCAGTGAGGTTACAAAGGTTTGTGGGAGAGTGGAGAAAGGTCATTGTTGGGAATAAGTGCTTGGGGTGTCATGAACCTTCTCTTCAAACTATAGCGGACAAAACACTCTGTGGAAAAGGAGAGGAAGTGGAGATGTAGAATAGTTTCCTGAAGGTAGAATCTGAGGATTGGGAATCTTTAAGTCGACCACTTCAAAGGATCTTAAACTTTCTGGCTGGTGTTTCCACGTTTCCAAATGTCTATATTGTACACATTGACTCAATGTAAGGCCATTTAAGGGTATACTGTGCAGGCAAGGTGCTAAAGAAAACATGAATGAAGCTGTCAAGCCAAAGAGCAAAATTCAATATTCTCAGTGCACTCAGCATCTAATACTTTGGAGATAGGAAAGAAACATTTTATTATAATACAACGTATTATATTAGACAATAATAATACAATATAAATTATCATCTGCTTCTTTGCCCCATGACTGAGTGTGCATATGTGGACATTTGCGCATGCATACTTTGCACTTTTTTTTATGGCTGTTTTCAAAATGCTTTATAAAGAACATTACAACACATGCCACATTCACCTATTCATACACACATTCATGCACTGATGGCAGAGGCTGCCATTCAAGGTGCCGACCTGCTCATCAGGACCAGCCATTCACACAAACACTCACACACTGATGAAACAGCCAAGTTGGAGTTCTTGCCCAGAGTCAGGGACCAAACCACCGACCTTCGGATTAGTGGACCACCCACTCTACCTTCTGAGCCGCAGCCACCTGTATTATGTATTGTGTATGCAATGTTTTCATGTTCAATCAACCTAATCAGCTTAAGTAGGTCCCACCCCATTAGGTTATGAAGCGTGGACATGTTTGATCAATTCTGCATAATTTCTAGAATCTGTAATCAGTATTCCTGGTCTTGTTACATCTTTTAAGTAAAACATTTACTACTATACATTTTCAAAAGAAAATATGGTAATGGCACATTTCCTGTACTATAATAAATTGCATTTGGTCCAAAAAAAAATTAGAGGGCCTGAATTCAAAATATCAATGCATTTCAAACAAGTTCCACTGATAGAAGGAAAAGGCATCCATATTTTAGAACATAACAAAACACACTGCACAACTGACTTATGACAAAAAACAACTATTTCCCCTTCAAACAGTTAAGCCACAGTGCTGCAAATACAACTTACTTCCCACCGTTTTATCATGTAACTGGACTGTTAAATGTTTTTCTCTGTGAGAGCCCTGAATACAAATTGCATTACATTTTTATCAAAGACATGTGAAGAAATGTGCCAAAAGCAGTTGAAGCAGGACAATATGAAGAAAGTAAAATTAACATCCACCAAAGTGAAAAGCTAAGAGGAACACTGCATGTCTACAAGGAACAAGAAAAGAAAAAACATAACATGCATAAGACAGTCCAAGTCCATGTGAGATGAACTAGAGCGCGTATACAAAGCTTTTGGAATGCATAATATATTGAGTCCTTGATCATTGCAATGGAGGGAGCAATATGTTGATGGTAGAAACTGCATCCTGCCTGTGTTACCATTAGTAACAGCACTCTTAAATTATCAGGTACTGAATTTGGAGAGTGTGCTGCTTTCAGGCTCCATGGCAACTTATTGGAGTGCTTTAAACGTGTACTTGAGTTCAGGAGCAGCCACAGCAGCCCTTGAGGACAGTCCAGATGTCCGCTGGTTTATACCCTGGTATCGTTTTTGATAACATGTATTTCCACTGTCTGACTCCTCCATCTATCTCTGGACAGCTTCATGATCTGTGACCTGTAGATGCACATTCACAAGATAAAACCCAATGAGATCAGATATAATACATACTGTAAATATTATTAAAACTGGCTGTTTTCAACAACAAAGGCAGATATAGTCAGGAATGAGGCAACATGAGACACACTCACATGCCATACACAGGTTGAAAGAGTTATTGGTGTCTGTAATCATTCCATGCAGTCTGTAAACTGAGTACTTCATAGCACAACTATAGCACCCATAGTTTCAGCTGGGAGACGCAGCAGTGAGTTTCACAAACTCTCTCAGCGTCTAGTCTAATAAGTAAACAAAACAAACTCACACAATGTCAAGGAAGGAAATATTCATACACCAATTTTCCTCACTAAACAGAAAACTACAACCGTACACCTGAAAAAAACTCTTAAGCCAAACAATAAACAAAGTAAAACTTGGAGCCACTGTGAAACACCTCCGTTTTGTATCTCCAGTCGTCCACCGGTCTTAGAGGCTGTGTCTGTTCCCAGTTTGGTTTCCAGCCATGTTGAGGCTGCAGAACCCGGGATGAGTCTAGGCAGACTTCAGTCAGCCGTAGGGCCACTAGCTCCACCGTTAACTGAGCTAACAGTCACTATAGCTTCAACCAAAGATAATTACACAGCCCAAGACAACAGCAGCAGACAGTATAGTGAGCAGCGGATGGCTTTTACTCTGTGCTGCCGCCTATATTTTTGGAGGTACATTAAAATTTGCACCTTTAAGAAACCATTTCTAACTTTGACTGACTTGATAAGTTTTAATTGCTTACACTGTGTAGAACGTGCTGGAGGGCCACAACACATCCCCTGACATGAGGGAGAAAATGGTAGAGTGTGAAACAGTGCTTGGCTGTTGTTGAGCCTGTTCCCAGGAGGAGAGGCTTTCCTTTGTGAACAAAACAGAACTTCTTTGATTCATCTACACATAATTGAGATGAGGAGACTTTACATTCCCCGAGATAAAATTAATTCTACAAGACTGAAGTCTGTGTAAAAAAGGAATATGAATGAATTGCTTAGTATACACTAACTGCATATTTTTAAATTGAACAATCCACCATCTTCGCTTTTAGCAACTACAAAAAAAACAGACAATTTCATTAAAATTAACACTCAAAAACAAGACTGTAAAAGTGTGTTTTACACAGTATTTATGTAATTATTTTATTTTGTATAGTACGGTTATATGGTTTTATTTTGTAAGGTTCCCTGGTCTTTGGATTGGCTGTGGCCTGACGCAGATAAAGCTAAAATATCAGAATAGATTTGATCTATGACTATAAAATTTGACAGCAAAAACCAATTAAAATGGGAGTCTGATCAGTGTACTCAGTCATCGCTTGCATCTGAATTTTTGACCTGAATTATTTTACAGAAAGATTTCATTTTGTGTGATTAGACTTGTATTTATTGAGTTGTGACTTTTTTTGGAAAATGGTGATTAACGAAAGGATATTACACGAGAACTTTAAGCTCCACATACCAGTGATAAGATCGGTTTAAAAAGAGCTCAAAGTTATCAGGCACCATGTCTGATTTCAGGCGGGGACCAGTTTTAAATTCATATAATATTTAATTTAATACATTGTACACATTTCTTCAACAACTTTTCATGCTCACAATTTTTTCTTGCTCTAATCATTGTTCTAAATGATTCAATATACAGCAGGCTCTAGATACAGGGAAAAATATACCTGCAGATGCTTAAATGTATCAGGGGAGTTTTCAGTAGTAACTGTTGATAGCTGCTATTACAGGTTCAGTTTAACTTTATTATCCCGCAATGGGGAAATTCATGTGATCACACACATCTCGTTTTAAAAAAAGCAAAAAATATCGTCACCATTATCAAAAAAACCACACACACATACACACACACACATCAAATATACATTAAATACAACATGCAACCGGCACTATACACAGTTTAAAGAGCACAGTCAAATACACTTCAAAGTACACACAGACTTGACGCCGTGGCCAAGATATTATAGGTGCACATCGATTCCCTGTTTAATACTATAATTGCTGTGGGCACAAATGATTTGCTGCACCTTGTTGTTCTAATTTTCAGCTTCTGCCGTTTGACCTTGTGCTGCCTCGGAATTTCAGGTGCAGAGGACGGGTGCGGATCATTAAGGATCTGATGAGCCTTTTTATTAAAAATGAGGTGGTTATACAGCTGTGCAACAGACACCTGATCAACCCCAATGATCTGGCTTGCGGTCTTGATCTTGCGCTTCAGTTTGGCCTGATCTTGAACACACACATTTCCAAAGGTGCATATGAGGCCAAAGGACAGAACGCTCTGCTGGACAGATTTATAAGACATCTGGAGAATACGATGGTTCACTCTAAAATGATTCAATTTCCTAAGAAAGAACATCCTCTGTTGCAATTTCTTAGACTTACTCCAAGCACACTCGTGTAATCTTAAGTGATTATGAATTTAATCTTGCTTGGTGGAACTATTGTCTTTTTCCTTCTAAAATCTGACCATCTCTTTCATTTTCATGAACCAAACTTTAGAATTATGAAACCTCTCTGAAATAGCACTGTTTGAAATACAAGCCAGCCAGTCTAATGTGGCTGAGTAGGGCGACTACCTGTTCAGACTTGACACATCCTTCCAGCAATTACAAAAGCAGCTGCCATAAAGGTGACTAAATGTGTCAGGATATGAAAGCAGACGAGAGGCATTAAATGCTAAAGTAAACACCAGCATTATCGTCTCACACAACATGCAGTAGGCTAATCACAGATGTGGCGTCCTTGCTGTACATTTGACTCTCTGGCTTGACAACTGGATTGGGGCTTCAAATTTGGACATTGCGGCTGTACTTTTACTGAGGGCACCTGGTCCATTTTGGCACATGCTAAGCTGTGGCTTCTAGCTCAGCTCTCCAAAACACAGTGCTGTGAGGTTCATTGACTGTCCTCAGGGGCCATCTGACAGCATGTGGGGAGTAGAGGGAGTGTGTGTGTGTGTGTGTGTGTGTGTGTGTGTGTGTGTGTGTGGAGGGGGGGGCTGATGATAGGAGACTAGACTGACGCTACAGGCTGATAGCAAGACTAAAACCATTGACTCTCCACCTGACACACACGCACAAACACACATATGCGCACACAAAAGGGGCTAAAAGGAGGACAAAGCCTGAGGGTTGCAGTAGGGAATCCATCCTTGAAAAGATGGATTTCAAAGTGGAGACACCACGCTCTCTCTACCCTTCCGTCTCTTATCTCCTCCTCTTTCTTCATCTCTCTCTCAGCATTGCAAGGTGAAAAACGTGACCTGCTGCAATCAGTTAAAAAAAACAACACACATATACCCTCACAAGCGCTACATACAAGAAGTGTTCTTTTTTGCCAACCTCTCGATCCGTGGCACAGCAGTATCCAGGTAATTGTTATTATCAGGCATAATTGCCATGCCAGTTTCAGCTTTCACGTCAATCCGGTAAAACACATAAGACGGAAAGTGAGGAAATACAGTGGATTTCCACTAACACAACATTTTAAGCATCCAAGTGCTTGAATACGGTGTACCTGCACCTGTTTCTGTACTGTTGTCATGGCAGAGAAAGTGGTGCAAGTGATAAATAAGAGAGAACCAGTTGGGTACACAGATGAAGGAAAACTAACAAGGTCAAACTGAAAACTGACCTCCTATATGAGAACATGTCATCGACGCAGACCTGGCACAAGCACAAATACAAACATTTATGTGAGGGAACACTAATTACAGCCTTTAACAATAACGCTGGCAGCTATCTAATTGCCAATTAACTCAGGGTCACTGCTGTTATCTCTCAATCGCAACACTCTCTCTGCTTTTCCCCCTACTCCTTCTCCAGGACAAGAGCGAGCTTTACTCCTCCTCTTGCTCATTCCCCTCATGTGTGCAGAACCAAACCAAGCCATTGTTTAATTTGTTGTAGTTCTTTAGAAAAGCTGTGAAATAACAAGGGAGGGACATGAAAATAACTAAATGGTTATCATTTGTGTCACCACTACAGAATTGTGTAAGCCCCTGCTTGCCCTGGCTGGGCTGCATTCTATACTCAACTGCCACTAAATCACCTTAACCCTCTCCTAAGAACAAACACACAACAGCCCATTACGAACACACACACATACTGGCTAAGCCACTAAATCACAGAGAGTGAATGTGACAGGATAGCTAATCTAACTGTAAACACATTTGCAGTTAATCCTGAAACAGAAAAGGCCCTTAGAAAATACATCATCGTAATGAGATGAAAAACACAAATTCATCTGTGGGGAGACAAAGAGCTCGAGGTGAGAGAACGGATGTTCAGTTTAATTCAAAATACCCTAAACTCGCAAATACACATATATACGAACATAGAAAGTTACATGTCCAGTTGTCTGCACCCTTATCGCCACCCCACTGAGCAGCTACAGAGTTAGGGGAAAGTGCACACACATTATTAAACATTGTACAGGAAAAGCACAGACTCAAAAAACAGAGATCTATTCTATGATTCTATATTGTCAGATAATGTGTGTGTGTGTTTTTACACTATTTTTTTAATGGGTTAAATGAACAATAATTAGTCCTGTCCAAGCCATCATACAAAAGTTGTAAACCTCTTAGGGACAATGCCTCATCAGGAACTTATTAGTATATTAGAGGAGTTCTTCAAACATGTTACTGTTAAAAGACTGAATAGAGGGCACGGTGGTGGGAGGGATGGGGAGACGGGTGACTGAACGAGTAAACCGTGGAAGGTGGAGGATTAGAGAGGACAGGAAAAAGGAGGTATTACGGGGAGTTTTAGCCTGAAATGTCTTGCATGGTCTTGGCACTGAGGGGTAGAGAGTAAATAGCTCTGTCTATATTAATTTTACTCAGCCTTCTTCTTTTCAAATGCATAAGCACATTGTCTTTTTTCTTTAATCAATGTCATCTGAAAACGATGGGAAAGGTTAAAAGGATCAGTGGTTTTATAGATATAACCTCTCTTTCCCATTACATAGGCTGCATTTACCATTATCACAACTGGACAAATCATATAGCAAATATGAAAGCTGTAATGTAATGATTTATAAACCCTATAGTCACACAGTGTCAAAGTAATATTTCCAGATCAGTGAAATGGTCTCAGTTAGTCTCTGTGATTAACCTCCCTGACATTCAGATCAAGTCTAGAGCGAATCAAAACAAAGGTCACATGTTGTGTTTGAGCATTTGTTTAACCATGCACACAGGAAGAAAAAATAAAAGGTCCTCCAAAACAGCAGAAGACAACTGTACTGTATCCTTAATCTCTAATCATCTCAGACTTTTAGATTTTAAATGAAATTGGTGTCATTTTATCTGTATTAAACAACTGTTAGAACTCGGGGACGATAATTAGAGTGCATATCTGTGTATGATCTTTGTAGCAGCAACAAAACAGTGCGCATTGTCATCATTGTTTAGTGGGTTTAGTGTGAGTATCGAGCTGAGAGCTGGAACAAGTAGACGTTCTTCATCATCATGCTCAAAAAATCCTCCACACACTCGTTTTTGGAAATCCAGCCAGTGATATTACAATGAAAGGATGCTTCCTTTACCACAAGGCACTAAAATTTTAATGTATTTACATTAATGTCCCTCTTATCTTAAGTGATCAAGTAGTCTGGTGTTTGGTTCTAGGGCACCCAGAGGGTTAGGGTTATATTTAATCCCCTGGATTCTTTTGTAAAGTATTTGAATCTAATATTCTTTTCTTAATTCATATTATATTTTTCTGTCTATTTTGTATTTTATTATAAGGAAATGTATGTACTTTGTAATCCGATATGATTTTATACATTTAGTCTTTTGTGGTTTAACGTGTTATATTCTCTTTATATTATATTTTTCAGTTTTAGATTTATTTGATTTTTTTTTAATTAATACACCTTGTACCCTATGATATACTGTATTCCCGATGGAATTGTATGCATCTTCCATCCAGTTGTCCTCTGTAACATTAGATTAATTAGCGAGACTTTGCACTGTGAGTGAATTTTTTTCATACTATATTGTTTGTGCAGGAAGATTGTGGTTGCTATTTCCCATTGTTTATAGTACAGTAAGTGTACTTGTATTGGCAATCAAGTACAGAGCGAATCTGATGAAGCAACACGCGAGTCAAAACATCAGCAAAAGGGACCAGTGCAGCCGTGACCCTGCTAGACTGGTACAATCTGTGCAATGAACTGATTCTTATCCTTGAGAGCCAAGTCCCCTGCTTGGACCTGATAGACTATATAAAATCCAGAGGGTCCTCCATGCAGGAGCACGAGGCTAAAGTAAGTAGTCAATGTCTTTTTCCATAATTCTGTATGTACAGTCCAAGCCCACCATGTCACACAGTCTGCATGTCTCTTTTAATCTCCCTCAGATCATAATGAAACAGCTGGTGGATGCTCTCATTGAGATCCACTCCAGAGGTGTGTTCCACAGGGACATCAAGCTAGACAACATTCTGATAGAAACCGGCTCCGATGGCCCATGCGTCAGGATTATTGACTTTGGCACATCTCTGTCAGAGGGGATGTACTACAGACCAAGGTAGGCTGTCTTTCTTGCAGTCCCCTTCTCTGAGCCAATCCAGCATCTTTGCTGTCTCTGTGCTCTACCTCCGTCCCTCACCATTAAACTTTGTCTCTGTGTGGCTGTGTGTATTTTAGGAACATACCGGTACACCACCCCTGAGTGGTTCCTACATAGCCGTTACAGGGCCGAACCGACTACGGTGTGGCAGCTCGGAGTGGTGCTGTTTGGGATACTTCATAGACGTCTCCCCTTCCACGACAGTACTGACATTATCCATGAAAACCTTCTTGTCAGTGACAGTCTTTCCTTGGGTAAGTCAAAAAGACACACATACAGTGGAATCAAGCACACACAGAAACACACAGAGCACAGTGTTTGTATTAACATGTGATTCCTCTTTGTCCGGACTGCCAAGATTTTCTACTGAGCTGTCTGAACAAGAGCCCAGAGGCCCGGCCCACCCTGGAGACACTTAAGCACCACCACCCGGCTATCCTGGCTGATATGATCCAGATTGGACCTCTCAGAACTACAGATCGCCCTCCAGCTCCCCTTTGTCCAAGATCAACTGCTGTAGTTCCATAATATGGCTCCCACTGTATGGTCTTTGAAGCTAGCAAAAGTGCGACTGAGAGGCTGGTGGTTCAACATGGACTCAATAGGGGTGTCACAACTCTCCAAATCCACAATTCAATTTGACTTTCAAACAGACTTTAAGGCTACAATTCAATTTTTTTTAAAGCACCGATAGCTATGCAATTCTTAGACAGTCAAGTCTTGATTTGTTATTTTACATTTACGTTTTTAAATTCTTCTTTAAAAAGATGTGCCAAGTTGATAGAACTGTGATATAACTGCCATATTCGTTCAGAGATGTACCACATTAAGTCCATATGGTCAAATTTAAACAATTTATTTAATGTAATAACAATATTTCACTAGTCAATCGGAAACTGTTAAACACACACACACACACAAAAAAAAGAGGGTCACAACGTGGTGAAATGCCTGCAAAAACCCTGCAGGATTTATCATCTAATAACAACATGTTTGTTGCGTTTTCATTTTTCTCTGGGCATGTAGTGGACTCCCAGTGGATGCAAGCAAGTAGATGTGCATGGAAAGAAAAAAAATACTGAAATACGAAATATTAATTTCGATTGATTTTTGATTTAGAATTTAAATTGTGACACCCATAGGATCAACTGCTTGTTTTGTGTCAGTCTTCATCTTTGTCACAGTTGCTGCTTCAAACACCCAGCTGTCCGTGGAGAGGGGATCTCTCTTGCCTCTCCCGAGGTTTCTTCTGTTTTCCTTGAGTGCAAAGGATTTTCATGACTTTTTCCTCGTCTTCTTAGAGAGCTCTGAGCTGGATGAGGAGCTTACTGATAGGGGCCTGAGCTACATAGGACTAATCAATTAAATTAATATAAATCCATAATAATCTTCCTTCTGCCTCATTGCTTTATTAAAAAAAAAAAAAAACTTGACACAATGATCATTTATTTGTACATCTTAATGTTTTAAGGAGGGGGTGCTGTATTGGATTGCATGAGTTTGTACAGTTGTTCACGATACTGTATCTCTAAGTATCAGTGAAGCTCAGCAGAATATGCCCATAGCTCCAAACATTAGTGTACAGTATTTGTGTAATTACTTTCACTGCCAGAAGAGGGAGATCTACTTTTTTGATGAGAATGCTAAGGTCATGTTAACTACACGCTAAATGCCAATGTTACGATGTTAATTTCAAAACTTCACACTGTATCTTGCAAAAAGACTCACTTTTCGTTTGCTGATTTTGGTCATGGATGTAGACATTACAGGACTTCTTATTCTCTTCCTGGAATGCCTCCTCATTGTGGGGCCTGCAACAAATGCAACAAATGCACATTAGTGTCCCTGGCCTCACCCATTTCCCCCATGCAGTGACATGAGATTTCACACATGCTTTTTCCAGTTTTTCATAATTAATTACATCTCAGTGGTTTGAAAATTCACAAGACAAAAAGCAGGCTAAGTTAACACCTTCACTGTAGTTGTGTTCACACATACACACCTTTGGTGCTCATGCAGATCTGAGGAGACTGGGATCACTCTGCTGTTGGATGTGGCCCGCAGCCACGCCTCCAGTAACACTAGTGGACTAAATCAATTAGATGGACCAGACACTTGTTTCTTCCACCCTCGATCCAGAGGGGCACATCCATCTCTTCATCTGCCACATGTGACACACAAACACAGACAGTGGCACACATACAAAGCCTTGCCCAGATATGAATAACAAGAGCTCTGGAGAGAGTTAAATCCCATGTTTTTCATTCGAGCACCACCCTCCAGCCTGATATGAAAGCTAAACCATGGACTTTTTTTATGAACCCACTTCTAATGAACTATAAACCAGCAAAAACAAGTGAACACCAAATACCAAAACCAAGGCTGTGATACATGCAGATGTGATGGTCACTCATTAAGATATGCAAATGCCAATGTAAACACGGTGTCTGAAACCGGCAGACCACAACAATAGGCCACGAATAATGATGTGTTCAAAGCCTTGGTGATGTTTGTTCACAGATTTAATTTGCCATTCCTGTTCTGATTTATTAATTGCTGCATTCAGCGTGTGTTGAGGCTTTGTTATTTGTCCTTTGGCTGTTTGTCTGGACCAATTATGGTTGATCCTCTCAGGAGTAGACTGGACTCTTCAGATGTCTGCTTATAATCTATTGATTCCTTTCATCTCTGTTTACTGTTGCTGGTGCATGCATGCATGTGTGTGTGTGTGTGTGTGTGCATGCCCACATGCTTGTTTGTGCATGAGGGCGTGTTTGTCAAAGACAGATGGGGATGGGTGGTTGTGTCTATGTGTTGGAAATAAGTCGATCTCATTTACACTGGTCTCTTCACCTGACGGGGGGGGGGGGGGGGGGG
>JBBPCS010000150.1:111720-125337 GCA_037974645.1 Hollardia meadi
CCCCCCCCCCCCCCCCCCCCCCCCCCCCCCCCCCCCCCCCCCCCCCCCCCCCCCCCCCCCCCCCCCCCCGTGTGCATTGGTTGCCTCTCTGTCTCCTTCCTCTTTCGTTCTCTCTCTCTCTCTCTGTTTTCTCACATGTGCTCGTAGCATTCTGTCATTATTGTTCTCTGTCTCATTTGTCTCATACTCTCCCAGTATCGTTCTTTGCCTCCTCTGTTTACATTGTAACCTCCTATCTTTGTCTGCCAATCTTTGGCTGCCTACCTATTCACTCTCAATTTCTATCTTTGGCTGTTTTCTATTATTCTGTCTATTTCTATTTCACTAACATTCACTCAGAATACATTTTAATCTCTCATTCACTCCCTCCTCCATGTGCTTACTCTGGCTCCATCTTGTCTCTTTCACTGTCTATCAGACAGTTCGTTCAAAATCACACTGTAGAATAAATATAATTTAAGACTGTGCAACAGGGTAATTGTTGCTTATTAACTTCAAATTCAACACAAGTCAGTAATGCAATTAATTTCTCTGACTATCATGGCCAGCTGTTTGAATATTTCAATCAACAGAGCAGCTCCGGTGAAGATTATTACACTGGAAATATGAATTAGCTTCAAAGCTCATATGGCCGTAATCGCAACAGCTTTGTCTCAATGAAGGTCGGCCAAAACAGGGCAAATATTCTGAAAAATATGTGAATTTGTCTGATCTTATATTAAACCCAGTATTAAATATCATGTATTGCATATTTTGTAATCATCCTGCCATAGTTTGACGGGGAATTTGAAAAATAGTAATCAACACTGATCATTGCTGAAGTGGGGTAATGATACAACCAACTGTATTTTCCCAACCTCTGCCAAGAAACCTTTTCCCCCTTTGCATGCAGTGCATGTATTGGATAAGTCTCTGAAGTTCAAAATGCACTTTAACATAGAGCTACAACCAACAACACAAACACACAGTCTTTTTTCACAGCAAGGAGTTTTATGCTGGTGTTACTAGCTACTTTGGTAATAAGTTACTATGTGTCCACATACATGCAGATTTAGCCTTCTCTCTATCAGTTTGCAGCAATTGTGATGTGAGTGGAGGGATTTTGCTGCTACAGTAGATGATACGACTTGAAGTGATAAGCTCCCCAGAGTGGAAAATTAGGCCCTGTCTGGTCTCACTACCATGATCATGATCCCATCACCTCACGCTCATTATACAATTTAGAGCAGCCATTTCGATCAATCACCACCCATTGTAGCATCACTGTTGCAACCTTGAGCCTTTCACATCCTTGGGCTTTTTAAATAACTACCTTAGAGAGAGTGAACAGAACCACAACAATTCTGTCTGTCAAGGATTTTCTCTCTGCACTCACACTTTTCTGTTTCTGTTGTTTTCCTTGGACAAAGGAAATTATTTGTATCTGTGTATGTATGTGCGCGTGCGTGCGTGCGTGCGTGCCATAGTAGTTGCATGTTAATGTCTTCATGTGCAGCTAACCCAGGTTATTATACCTTTAACAGCTAAACATAATATGTCATATTTTGTGACAACCAGAGAAACTGATAAAACACAATAAATTACATGTTTTCTGCTGCTTCTACATACTTAGCACTTCTCAATTGTTTTGACTTCAACTGGCTGACTTTCTACTTCAGCTCAAGTTTGTCCTCATTTTGTCATGAAGTTATAAATTGCAAGGGAGCTGCTAAAGTTTTATGTCGGGATGAGGTGTTGTTAGATACAAAATTCCATCAGCAGTAATTGCATTTTCTCACAGAGCCGCCTTAAAAACAACAGTTTTGTACAATTATTTTGTTTCATTGCTTTTTAAAGGTAGGCATAAAAAGAGAGAGAGGAAATCAAACACCTTGGGGCAGAACTTGCTTCTTCAGCAATAACAGTAAAAAGGCTTTGTGGCAACGCAAAGCACCATTTTTGAGTGCAATTAAGGAGACTTTAATAACTTCTGACTGCTCACACCATGTGTATTTGCCTGTGTGTGTGTGTGTGTGTGTGTGTGTGTGTGTGTGTGTCTACACTTGATGTAAAGCAGCTGACAACATGTATTTCACTCTTTCCCTTGCTCATCCTGTATGAACTATCATGTGTACACGAAGGTGCGCAACTTGTGTACTATGCACACTGATTGTGTGTGTCATTATTTCTTTGCAATATGCTGAGCTTTAGGATGAGTGGCACAAAGATGGTATATTTTAATTGGAGCTCTTTACTGCAGTACTTTAACTAGAGGCTTTGAAAAAAAAAGAAAGAGCACAAAGGACAGGGAATGACGAAAACACAAGAAAGATGAGGGACCAAGGAGTATGGTGAAAGTACCATCCTTAATAAACTGACCATATTTAACACAAAAGCCAACATTACAATAACTGTAAGAAACAATGAGGGAAATCAGGCAGTATGAAGTATGACTTACTGAGCTCCTTTCTCTCTGGAACTGTACTCAAGCTTCTCTGGTGCTTCATCTAATGACAGCCAAAACTTTACCCTGGAGGTGTAGAAGGTGGGAGAAAAGCAGAATTGAGCAGCAGAAGAGTGGAAGAGAAGTTTTCTCACATAACGATAGCTGTTGCAGATATAAGAAAGCTATTGTGGATTTCGGGGAACACATGCCCCATGCGAGTCCCTTGACTCCCCTAATCGGCGAGGTCAGTTCACTACCGATTACATTCTCCACAGGCCCATGCTGTGCAGCAGTCTCCCTCAGCAGGGGCCTGCACAGTGGTCGCACAATACTGGATAGTCCCTTACTTGGATGAATTGGTCTTTATAAACATTGACGTAACATGGCAATTACTCACTTCAACAACAATCCATGCCTGTTATGTGGCGGTTGATCTAGTCCTCTCCCCAGTTTGCAGACATTTTCAGCTGCTTTTGATCTGCTTTGAGTTAGCTGCTATCAGCTGCTAGCTGCCTTTAAATTTCCCGTTTGCGTGTCGCACACATAGCATGTTGACGAAACACCACAGCCCTGTCGAGTCATGTCGCGTCACCAGCTCACGCCTTTTATACTGACATCAATTCAACACAGTTACTACCTCAGCTGCCGGCTCATGCGGAACAACATTGACCCCCCCATTCCACCATTGTAACTTTTATTAAGACCTGCGAGGTGCAACAGAGGCTCAACAGTCCCGCATTGGACAGGTATGTATAATGGTGGTATATGATATAATCCTGAGCTACATCCATTTGGTGACCATTAAATTGAGCTTCTTAGAGTCTTAATAGTGGCACAGGAACTGCAATCATGAGTTAAAGTCTTAAATAGCCCTAAAGTACCTCTACTAAAAGATTCCATAATACCATGTTAAAGATCACTGAATTTATTCCTGTTGTATCATCATTAAAAAATTAGACCTTCTATTTGATTTCTGTACAGTATGGAGGAAATGTTAATGAGTTCTGAGCAAGCCCCAATGAAGAGCGCCAAACTGTGAAGCCAATTTGACATAGTGGCCAAACCATGTAATTACAATGTCAAGTGATGCACAGGGGCCCAAAAACCTTTTTCCCATAAGCTTATATTGTGAAAGGACCGGATGTAAAACTGTGGATAATTTTTTTGGAGTATCACAACCCCCGTGAAATGACTCGTTTTGATATAAGAATTTGATCCATTCCACTCGCTTAGCCTACATTTGTAAAAATCTAGAAGACCCGCATGAATAAATTACATAAATGACTTCCCATTTAAGTTAGCAGACCACTAAACCGGAAGTTAGCCACTCGACCATCGGAAGTCACTAGTTTTTTTCATAATGATGGGCAGACAGAGAGACAGCAATATAACCCTACAACTCTTTCAGCATTAAATGTGCAAATTTTTAAGATATGGCCGTAATTTAGTTTACAATGTTCAAAAAACATGATCAACATTTTCAACAGAATGGGAAGAAACAACAGTGTTGATGTAAGGACATCTCTGTATTGTGTGACAAAATATCCAATGAAGTTAGCATGCTAACCAGCTAGCCCCCAGCCCGTCCTGTCCCGTAACTCGTACCTCCAGAGGTGATAGTCCGATAACCCCTGTAGTTCAAGTTGGGAGATGTATACAAGCGGCAAGCTAAGTTTCACAAGCTCTCTTAGCATTTACTCTAACAAGGGGGGAAAAAAATCACAAAATGTCAAGAAAGGAAATATTCTTACCCTGTGTCTACACTGCAGCCGTCACATCAGTGTCACACTCGCGTGATGACAGTGTTCATGCAGTGAAGCATCTGTCTGGTCCGTCTGTGAATTTCTGCAGAGGTAGCCAAACTTTCTGTAAAGTGTGCAGTTTTCTTTTGACCTGTGTGTTCCTGATCTATTTTTCCATCAATGCTGATGCAAATGATTGTGTTACAAGATTAGCATGGCTCATAGTGAATGTATGGTTGAGCAAAAGAGAGTGCTGGTGGCTGCACTCAGGGCAGACAGGTGTGTGTTGGCGATCAGAGCAGAGGGAAAGGCTGGCACTTAAATTGCATAGTGGCAGTAAATGTATAGTGAAGGCTACAGTTTGGCCATGCAAAAACACTGCAGCACAATATTCATGTTCTGTGCTGCTTCCCAGCTGCTGGTCAAAAGTGAAAGGAGAGGCTGTGGAATTAAACAACAGCACACTCTGCTCCACCAGGTGGGAAAGTTTACATAAATATATTTATTCAGTGCCATTTTATTGGCTTTCAACCTCGTGTAAACACGTCTATTGTTGGAAAAAAATCGACTTGAAGTGTAAATAAATGCCTCAGATTACGTTTATGCACGTTGGTTGCGAGCCTGCACAGAACCGGTACGCAAAGGTATTTTCCTTCATTTAATTATGTTTGGTCACTTTAATACATGTTTTTGTTCGTTGTGATCTATTTAATTACCTTTGGTCCATTCAGTACTTGTTTACAGTTTAGAATGTACAGCTTATCTTGTTGTGACTCCCGTCTGCGGCGCTAAAGGCTGCTTGCATGATGTCAGTGTTTAAATAAATATCCTTTAGTGTGTGATGCTCTATTATTTTCAAGTTGTGTTGTGTAAGCATGCTTGGCATTAGAGAGAAGAAAATCTCCCTATGTGTGTGATGCAAGCTAGGATTTTAAAACTCCTGTTGTCTGAGCCCGTCTTAAGCTAACAGTCGTTATAGCTACAACCAAAGATAACTGCACAGCCCAATAACTACAGCAGAGAGTATAGTGACAGCAGTGGTTACTTTGGTGATGCTGCCCCCTATATTTTGGAGTTGCCTTTAAATTCTGGCCATATTTTACAAATTGCACCTTTACAATGTTTCTTTCATTGTCTTTTAATTTTTTGACTGAGTATTGTGGACTATATCTTCCATAAGTTTGTAGTACTTACTAACTGGAATGACAAAGAGCAATAAATTGTATCTCACATTGTTAGCTAATATTGTTGCTACTTCTCTCGACACAAACAGGTTAAAACAGGAGGTTGGGGCATCAAGGTGCACCAGACAACCCTGATATATCTTCAGCAAGGCTTTCCAGTCCTGAACACTGCCCACAATGTCCTTGGTTAGCACTGAATTTAAGTGTAAAGTGCAAACTCAGGAACCTGTATCTCCCTCCAACACAAAGATAGTCATTTTTATTGTTACATCCATCATAACCATTCATCATACTCATGACAGTGTCTCACATTACCCTACAAATTCTTTATTAAATTCATTTTTCTAAGCACAATATGTAATAGAAAAGCACATGTTTGTAATGCCAATAAGTGTATTTTATTGTGCATAAATATAAAGTGCATTAGTTAATGATATAACTGGAGTTGTTGAATATGCCACTGCGATTCGGTTAAGCATTTTATATTCTCGCACACTGTCACATCTCTGCTTCGATCACTCCCTCCTCCCTTATTCCCCACCCCTTCACTTCTTCCCAGGCTTTTTTTTTTTTTTTGCTCATTGTTGTCTTTGATACTTTTTCCTCTCTGTGATTCTGCTGCTCCCTCCATCCCTCATCTGTCTTAAGTAAGCTTGAACTCTGCTGTGGGATAACTTCATTACAAAACAACCAAGGGAATCGAGGGATGTTGAAAGAGAGGAAGCGCGGGAGGGAGAGAGATGATGAGAGATAAGCAGGGTTGTTATAAAGCTGTCTTTCGTTTATGCCTTCATCTCATTTTTCTGCTCTTGCCCTTCACTAATAGAGAGAGAGTCAGACATTAAATCAAGAGACACTCGCCTTCTCCAGGGTATTACAATAGCAGAAATCTCTGTTCACTGCTCTAGAGAGCGATGCACAAAAGTAATTAATATTTTTATTGAATTCACACATGTGTGAAAGACAGAAGAAAAAGCAATGAATGTGCATGCACGCACATTTGTGTTTGATATTTGATGGTCGCCTCACTGGTCTTCAAGAAAGCTTGAGTTGCTCATGATGCAACTAATAATCAAATGCTTACTTTTGTTTTGTTTGAACGTTCTTCTTCAGCATATTTGCACATTTGTGTGCCTTAAGAGTCCCCTCTTAAGGCAATGTGTTATTACCGTAATGAAATATAATAGTGAAGAAGAGGTTTAAATGTTTAAAGCTTAGCCCATTAAGCTATGAAGCGGTCATCCCAATATCATGTAAGTTTTTTAAAATTAAATCCCAACAGGCAAATCTGTAGTCAGCCTTTGGTCCCATTCTCGCTCTCTCTCTCTATGTGTGTGTGTGTGTGTGTGTGTGTGTGTGTAGCTGAAGTGTAATATCCTTCTCAGTTTGAAAGATGTTCTATAAACAAGAGGAACTCACGGGAACTACCATATGCATTAACCTCTTGGGATTCACAACTTCAAGCGTGACAGAGATGGAGTAGTAGAATGTAGTGGGATCAACCCTATGTATACAGACGGTGTATTTACTCTGGTTAACTTGCATTCTCATTGTGTCACACTGAAATTAGCACTACTGATTTCATCTACAAAAATAAAGACAATTAAAAAAATATGTGTATTGGTTCATTCTTTTGTCCCTCTTTAAGGTAGATGCCACGACGGATCAACTACAATAAAGTTAGACCTTGGGGGTGGTGGGGATGCTTGATTCAAGGACACCGAGAGGGTGGATTCTTCCTGACAAAATGTAAAAGTAATAGACTTTCCCATTTGTGTCTTTTCTTTTTTTCACCGAGAGAAAGGTGGGGCATTGTGTAAGAGACCTTGAGAGCAGTTATGAAAATGTAATCTCATGGGTTGCCATATTAATACCGTATGGCCACTTTAAAGGACATTTCATGTGTCATATCACATATTTCACGTGTCATTTAACACCATCCACACTAAGCTTTCCGTGTGTCATTTACGCCGTCCGTATTTTATGAGCTTTAGATGAGCAGGAAACGACAAAGTCAGATGACTTTTTTCCGCATGCTGATGTCGTAGTCACGTGATGTACGGGCGCGGTTTGGTTAAGTTAAGGCAACAAAACAATGTGGTAAGATTCGAGCAACAAAAAGATTTGGGTAAAGGTTTAGGAAAAATAACGTCATGTTACCTACAGTTAAAAAAGTTTACTTACATGCATACATCAAAATAGGTCAATGTTAAGTTTCGGTTTCAAATGACACCATGATTACATGGAAAAACCTTTAACGGTGTTAAATGACACCGAAAAGCCATAAATGCGTTCAATGAAGCTTATGATCTGTCATCGCTCCGGCTGTGACTCCGGGCTTCCTTCACCTGGAGCATCTCCACACCTGCACCTTATCAACCCGTCTGCTGCTGCATTTAAGCCCCGGCTCTTCCACCACTCCTTGCCAGATTTTTCCACCAGCCACAGTGGTATGAGCTCTCTCAGCCACTCCTTAGTAAAGTGAGTTATTTTCTCCAATGTTGTCTTAAGTAATTGTCTTCTCTTGTGCCTAGATCGCCTTCCTACCACCATTACACCACGGACAGTGTTCTTCACTACCAGCCTTCAGCCACTTCACTTACCTCACGCTGCCTGCCCTCTGCCCTCCATCCAGCCTATAACCCTGCTTCCTTTTACAATAAACCCTCTTAATTATGCCCCTATCTTTGTGTCGCTTTTGGGTCCACCAAAAAACTATATCATGATCACAACAGTATTACAAGTTCTTCCATAACATGTGTGCTTGCCTTTACCTTCCCAGCTGTCACTTTTGAGCCATAAATGTGAAAATTGGATTGGCATTGGCAAAGTTAAAAAATGTACACAAGCCTACGTATATGAAGTTTATTTCACAGGAAATGACAACTGCAGCGTTCACGGCAGAATTACCGTTCATTGTGTACTTCTTGCTGTACCTTGCTCTCAGCTCCCTGAGAGTTATTGAGCTGAGAGGAGAGAGAAGCTGGGTAAGAGAGGTGGTAATCAAATGCAGGTAATAATGGATAAATGGAGTCTTGTAACGGAGATGAAGGTCTGCACAGTCCTTCTGCTTTTCTCATTTAACCTTAAAAGTTCTCACATTCAACCTAACACTCTCACCTAATCTAAAAGAACAGCACATTTTTTCCCCTCAACCTTTCAGCCGAACAGCCTGATCTCATCCATTACAGCTAATTTTTTTTAATGTTTATGGCAAAGTTCAGCATCAAAAAGTTTTATTGCCTCCTTCACCTTTATATTTATAGTTTTTTCAGTCCACGGATGGGGAAAACAGCTCAGAAATAATTCCACTGTTGTGTCTTTGTCTTTGCTTTGATTTGTTTTCTTTCTCAGTTTTTGACTGACATGCCAGGATTGGGTAAGCTCATCAGGAGTGGAGGAATGGATTTTGACTACCAATGTGTGCGTTTGTATGAAAGAACCAGCAAAATCAAAAAGCAACTGCCTTCAGCAAAGTACAGTTGTGGTTACCAACGTTCAAACCATACCATGAGGAATGCTGTCCATCAGAAAATTACACTGATTCTATTCTTTTTTTCTTTTTTTTTATTAATGTATTTGCACCCATTTCTTACATTTGATTTAATAAAATCTGAACATATTATTTAGTCAGGCAAGGTAGAGAATCAAGGTTTCTTTGTTCTTTGAAATCTCTACCCAGCATGCTTATTCAGTGGAAGGGTTTAAGTGCTGTTCTCCTTATGCAGCTATGTAAAGGCTGTTGAAAGCCTCTAGCACTTGAAAACAGACAGGGCCATTAAATCGCATTCATCGTCTGCAGAACTAGTACTTGCCCGCTTCATATTCAGCTACAGAATTTGCGATGACTGGCCTTATTCACTTAGGATAATTGAGTGTAGTGGATTTTATGGTGTCTTTTGCTTCCTACATCCTGCATTTTTCTCATTCATTCGTAACCTTCCAGATACGCAGTTTGTCCAGTGGTCCGTTGAACAATACAGGCAGCATCCTCTACCTCCCCTCTATACCTCTTCAGTAGAAGAAATGTATGTTTAGAAAAGAAAAGAAAAGAAAACTGCTGAGGGTATGGACAATGCTTAGTATCATACCGTGGCTACACTTTATTATGTAGCCAGGTACATTTTTTTTCCACCCCTCCCTTAGTCTTTCCTCATCTTCTTTTACTGGACTAATTCTGCCCCCTACTGGGTCTAGTCTTTCTTTTATTTTTTATTATTAAACATGATTACATTTTTTTTTTTTTTTAACTTTACAGCACAATAAGCAGCTGTTGAGTATAGCTTTCAATATGCAACCTTGTCTTTAACAAGATTCCATGTCCTCATTCAGGGCAGTGCAGCAGCTGAATGTGCTGCTCACGTTCATGGTGTCTTTCCAGTGTCATATTCAGTGAGGACGTAGCCTAGTCGCCATCTGTTGTGACTTCACATGCGATGTGATTTCACAGGCTGCTTTTACTGCCTGAAACTATCCCGGCCTCCTCAGCCTGTCTTTATGAGACGCATCAAGGACAACTAGGTAGTAAAAGTGGGTTTGTGAATATGTGTGTGCACTTTGGGTGCCTGTTTGTGAGGGGATAGATTGTGTGAGAGGGGGAGAAAAGGAGAGAGGCCACAATCTAAATGCCCTGTAACAAAGGCTGGTGCTGTTAAATCACCCGGCTGAATGCGCATAAACACTGAAATGCATCATTTGCAGGTAGGCAGAGACACACCACCATTACTCCGTTCCAGCTACTTGACTAGATTTCTCAAATATTTGTCCTCTTATAGCTTCACTGGACTATTGGTCATGCTTATTCAAGTATATATTGAAATAAACAGCTTTACCATGTGTATTCTTTTGCCATCATAGCATTAAATTCATTTGCAGTTAAGGCACTTCCAGGTTGAACATAATTGTTCTTGCACACAAAAAAGCTTTAGTGACAAGTGCACAGGACCACAGCCACACACTTTCAATCACTTGTACGTAATCTAATATGATCACAACATGTTTTGTCAGACAACTTACATCACATAATGTTCTTATGTTGGGTAAGTTTGAAGATAACGATACGGATTGATTATAAGTTGTCACAGAAAAAAAGTTAAAAGGAGAAATTGGATGGAGACACCATCTAAAAATTGCATTCTTTTTACTTACTTTCTGCATATTATGATGCAAGAGGGGAGGGGTTTTTTTAAAACCCCAGGAGCGGACAGAAATGGCATCCATTATTGACAAATGTATGTCAGTGTTCAAGAATTCTGAAGCAGATTACAGCCCAAAAAGCCCATTGAGAACTGTATTGAATAGAACTGAAGGGGACCTGGCCTAGTCTAGCCTCTCTGTCGACACCTTCACTCTGATATTAATACCGCGTTCACGTCACATCAAATTTACCATAAATATGAACAGCCAAATGGGAATAAAAAAGTGGGTATGTCAGCCTCCCAGTGCTAATTACAAGCAGGATGTGTGGGAATATTTGTTGGCGGTGATTACTCCCACTTGGCATTACAAATTGCATAGAGCTTGTAAGCTGGCAAACAGAGCAATAAACCCACTCATGTCAATAGTCCAAGGTAATGCAAATTAGAATCATCAGTTATAATAGCACCAATATAATCAACTTTAACAAAATCCAGTTATGCAAGTTTATTTGGGTTGGACGTAAATTCAGACATAAGCTGTGTTGAATTTAGTCAGTTCCTTCCAAAAAGACATGAGAAAACAGCAAGACTAAAAACAAATTTGTCTATTAACAAATAGACCTACTGTATACATTTTGTTGAGTTGTGTACTTGCATCATCCTAAATGTTTCCAACAATGTTCAAACACAGAGAAATCGGTAATTTTATTCAAGGTAACACGTGTTTCCCTTGTTCTCCTTTCGCTTTAACTTCCGGGAGAACCACAGAGCATCAGAGAGACACTGATTTTTAAGGTGAAACTGCTTTATGCAGTGTTTTTACTGATATTACCGGGTTTGTTTGTTTTGGAGAGAAGGAGACCTCTGTGGATAATTCTAGCCTTGCCACAGCTGCCTCATGGCTGAAAAATGGCTTCAGTTTCAGCTGGAAGCATTCATCATGCTGCATCTCTTGCGCTGTCAAGTCACGACCAAGACAGATCCAGAATTAACAACATGGAAAGTGATTGAGACACTTGTTCTGACAACATCCTCTTTGAGTCGGAGCTTGTATGAAACCAGATATTTTTACTCTCCACCTGCGTTTTATATTTCACTCAAATGAATGCGTTCACCTCATGTGAATGGCGAGCGCACCTGGAGCCGCTAAGACATTTGTCACAACCGTTGCTATAATAACTTCACACAATGCCCAAACAAAAGAATCCCCAAATGCGACATCAGCAATATCACAATAAAAGATGCTGGACTGAGCACCTCTAACTTTGTCAGGCACCTGAAAATGCATCCACATACAGCAGGTGAGTCCCTTGGTAATGTGAACGTTGACGTTAGCACGAATGAGCAGTTAGGAAACATGTTTAGCTCAGCATCAGCTCTCCAAGGTTAGTGTTTGCTGAATATTGTAAAACAATCTTTAAATAGGGCCTCAGTACTTGGTCTATACTGTAGCTGTATGCTCATGTTACAAGACTGAATGCTGTCATTAACTTTATAGTAAAAGTTTCATTGTTTCATTAGGTTTTTTTTTAAATCATATTGCATTGCAATAACCTTTTTAAACTGACTTACAAAAAATGTCTTGTGAGCATCTCTGCTTCCCTGTGGCACATTGAAACTGCGTGGGGCGAGGCAGGGAATTTCAAAGTAATGCTACCTTGTGGACAGGATTTAAAACAGTTTTGTTGTAACAGAGTCAAAGGCGAGCTGAAATGAATGGGGGGAGAGAAATGGCGGATGACATGCAACAAAGGTCTCCAGTTGCACACAAACCACGGACGCTGCCGTTCATGGCCGGCGCCTTCATCCAAATAGACCATCGGGGCAACCGCTTTTGATCCCAAGCATGAAGATCAATCAATATTCATATAGAGTCTTCAACCTAGCAGTGTAAAACCATAGTAACCTGTGAAATGTTGCAGAAAAAGAGGCCAGAGGTTTTAGTACTAGAGTAAACGAACTGTCAGAGTATACATCTTTTAAAATATTTAAAATTTTGTCTGCTACCCATTTGCTTATGGAATGCTGTAGAATTAGGTATTTCACTCGAATCCATTCATTTGTCAACATTTTCTTCATGAAATATAGTCTGCAAAATAAAGGACATTTCAATCATCTCTTTAAATAAACATAGGGATATAGAATCAGCATTTAAATCATTATTTTTAAGGTTACAGATAAAGAAATGTCCACAAACCTGTGCTGTCTGACCTTACTGTCTGCTGCCGTGTGCGTGTGTGTGTGTGTGTGTGTGTCTGAGGCTCGATGGGTAAATATTTATTTGTGTGACTACTTCCACCTTTCACCGCTTACAAAAGCACAGACTTAGTGTGTCTGTTTGGGTGGTTCTACTTTGTATTTGTGTGTTTGATCTGTCTGGCTCACAGGAGTGAAAAAGAGTATTTTCGGGGATATGCGAAATGTGTTTAAACACACAACACCAAAAAAGTCTCTCTTTGGTTCAAACTCCCTCTGTTCCTCTCTCCCCCTCTATCTCACATCCCTTTTGTTGGTCTCTGTAAATATCTGTTCAGTCTGACTGTACCTGCTTGACCTTGACGGCGAACTCTCCAGCACTGACTGAGAATTAGAGGTGGCTGTGGGAAAAAAGGAAAGCAAAAAGTAGCTGAATACTGAGCTGCACACCTTTAACCAGGGCAAGTGAAGAATGTTTTTTCAGGCTCTGCAATAATCCAATAAGCACTTAATAGAGCACGCAAAGCAAACATAAAACGTATGAAAAAGATTTCCTCTGTGGCATTTTGACAGACATCTGTGATCAGTTAACATTGTTCCAACACACTGAGATTGAATTAACTTTAATTGTGTGTGATGCTGTCACAACAAGTAAAAGTATTTTAGCCTGTAGGCAAGGATGCACAACACACTGACTGGTGAGAGGTTGCCATATATACAGTAGCTACTACAATGCCAAAAGCTCTACTCATGCACCATTTGGCACTTTGCAAGCTGTCCTTAAGCAGGGAAGGAACCAACAAGTTACATATACACATGTACCAATTACAAAGCAATATATATATATATATATATATATATATAAAATACAGTTAACAATTCAGCACCAAAAAATGTCTATTTAGTACGGTGGCCGAGGGAGCTCAACACAC
>JBBPCS010000150.1:135446-154238 GCA_037974645.1 Hollardia meadi
CAACTATTACTTTTTATTAGTGTTTGTAATGTCTGTTCATGACATGGTGGTTTATGTTGGTAATTGTCTTTTGAATCTGAAACTGGTTCTTAGTTTGTTTGTAGTTTGTCACCATATGTGAAGTGGCTATTGAAATTCTCGACGTCAGCTGTATTAGACATTTATTAAGACCTGATGTCTGCATGTAATGATTCCCATCTTGAATACCATTTTTGTGGATGAAGGCCCATTCATATAATTCTTGATCTACCTTCTCTGTGGATGCTCTCAGCACCAGTGGAGTAGATGGTGATATTTCCTCTATAATAGAATTTTGCTCCATTGATTTTCCAGGATCTGGTAATGGCAATGACACAGAAGTTGAAGTTATTTTAAAAACCTAAAAAAAGATATAGGGCTTTTGCAAAAACATTCAGGGCTTGAGCCCCAGAAGCCACTCCCCACCACTTTGCCCCTGCTAGTTAACATCATATATTTGATGTTTTATAAAGATATAAAGGTTAATTGCACTGTTCTACACTCTTATGAGTATCACAAGTAGTTTTTTTTAAGTAATGTGGTACATTAAATTTATGAATGAAACAAGGAACCAAATGATAAACATAGGCACAGAGGAGATACAATTGATGTATTTGTACTATAGGCTTAGGAAAACACCTAATAAATAGATATAATTGACAAACCAGCAGACTTTCCTAATTATCCTCCTATCCTATTTGATATGAACTTTGACAACAAATGATGTCATACTTCATGTGGATACGGTCGATCATATTACAACACTTTCTGCTTAATTGCTGCAAGTAGGCTGATTGTTGTGTGTACATTACTACTGCCCATCTGTACCAGTTTTGACCAATAGAAGGCAGTAATGTGCCGGTGACGCATGTACTCGTCTTAAAATTATGAAGACGAAGAAGAAACGCAATATTCCGCCAAAAGAGAAGTAAAGACGAAGAAGAAGAGACGCAGTACCTCACAGAAAATGGCCGACTGTGAGTGTGGGGATAATTTCCTTTGGCGTCAAGCACTGGTTTAAGCTGTCCTACGTTTGAGCATGTACTGTTGTATTTAACAGAGAAACAAACATAATGTTTAAAAAGGCTAAACGAGCTAATTTTCGACGGAGAAATGAGTCCGACGAGGAAGAACATGAGGGGAGTCATCAGCCGCCACTGGCATCGACATTGTTTGGGCCTGTTGTGGAAGAAATCCCGTTTATGGAGACTTCCAATAACAGCGTTACTGGAGTATCCTGCACCACGGATAACCATCATAGCAACGGATTTCAGGCCAACGTTAACAATGTAAGAGCTGTCAAGAAAGAGAAAAAGGGCAAAGATATTGTCACGGTGCCTGGACCCACGAAAGCTAGTTTGCTGAGTTTCGACGACGAAGAAGGTAACTTTGTAATCCAATGCTAACGTAGCTAGCCGGTTAACGTCAACGAGCTGGAGAAAATGTGTTGTCCATACTTGTTTAAGCATTAATGTTTAAGCATTAATTACTGCTATTTGTGTTTCTGATTACGATAATTATAATTTCATTTACCATTATACAAACGTAATATTCTTGACCGGGAATCGTTCCTGTGACCATCAGCTTAACCTGGTTGATGTTGCATGATTGACTTGACTCACCACTCATTTTCTCGCATGAACTGTTTGTAAACAGAAGAGTCCGAAGTGTTCAGAGTAAGGAAGTCCAATCACAGCAAGAAGATTGTCAAACAGCTGAAGAAAGAATACAAGGAGGATCTGGAGAAGTCTGGACATGTCAAACAGGAAATCAAATCAGGTGTGAAAGCCTACTGTTCATCCGATACGTTATTCGACATCTCTGCTGTCACATTAGCAATATGAGAATACCTTAACCTGCCTAGCTGACTTTGCAGCTGCAACCTTTGTCACATATGAGGCAGCATAAAGTTCAATTGTACCATTTTATTTTGGGGGCTAAAATGCAGTGTGACAATACACCGTATTTTAGCCAATACTTTGAGGGTAAAATATGTAGTTGTACCAGAAGATGGGTACAAGATCATTCTCACTGGCCAGACTAATCATTTTAAATAAGCAACAAAATGTTATGCCATTTTAGGTTGAAGTTATTAATTGTACTTGCATTCAGCAAAACAATCCTCATATTTAATTACCATTTATAGAAAATGGCATGTTAAAATCATCGGTCTGCATTTTTGTCTCCCAAATTAAATATAGTGCATAAGATTTTATGAGGTTGAAGATGTAGTGCTTATTGTTTGCTGATATACTCTCTGACATTTATGTCAAAGTCTGTGCATGGTGTTACTACATGTTCAAAGAAGCTTGCCGTGCTTAATACTTACAGACACTCCTTAACAGAAATCAGATTTCAGTCAGATCTTTATTTGCTCATTACAGACACCTGCAATTTGACCTACTACTAAAAGTGTCCTTAAGATTCTATTAATACCAATACTATTGGGGTATCTGAATAGGCCAGTGCTGAAAGATGGAAGCATAATATCAATCACCCATACTATTAAATAACTATAATGTAAATGTAATAAAAGTTTGTGAGATCTGTTAATCTCTTGGCTCATCTGCTTCTGCATCCTGTTTCCCTAGATGCTCCACCTCAGCTCGCGGTTGCCATCAAAGAGGAAGTTACTAGCAAAGCGGGTAGTGACCACGGGGAGGAAGAAATGGAGGTGGACACTGCTGATGAGCAGGAGGAAGAGGCAAGGAGTCAAGGTGGCCAGGCACATAGTCAAATCTCCAAGAACAACACTGGAGCGACATTCAACACGCTTTCCTCCCTTGGCAGCCTGAGACCAGGTACACTCAAACTCAAATGTTTGTTCAGTATTTTTACTATCATCTCTGCCACAACCAGTCTAACACTCAGCTTGGAAGTGCTTTCATCTCATTGCATACAGCGCTATGCCTCCAAACCTGAAAGACCTTTTGGTATTTGTATGCAGAATTACACAAATACTTAAATCAAGAACTACTTTTTTCATACTTTAGGGGAGATCCCTGATGCTGCCTTCATCCATGCCGCCAGAAAGCGCCGGCAACTGGCGAGAGAGCTGGGAGGTGAAGCCCCTCTGGTAGAGACAGAGGCTCCTAAGAAACGTCTGGTAGGAGAAGACCAAGATGCCAGCGACGACGAAGACGAGGAAGAGAAGAGGATTCGCTTCAGCGGAGTCAAGAACAAAAGCCAGAGACAAAAGATAGCCGAAGAGATAGGTACTACAAGAAAACGGTGCACTGACAAGTTCATTGATTATTTACTACTGTTTGAAATCAGATGTCTCCAAGACATAAATGTCCGCCTCACATGTACAGGTATTGAGGGTAGCGATGACGAGGCACTGGATACAGGTCAAGATGAGGAGCTGAGCCGTTGGGAGCAGGAGCAAATTAGGAAAGGAATCAGCATACCCCAGGTAAGTCTTGTATGACTTCTGACAGTAGTTACAAAATGATTAATCAATTAAACGATCAGTCAACGATTAGGCCATTGACAGAAAATCACTCGCAATCTTGATCATTAATCAGGTATCAAGCAAAAGTGCCAAATATTTGCCGGTTCCAGCTGTTTTATATAATTGTGAATTGAATTTGTCTGGTTTTGAGTGAGTGTTGCTCAGGCACACAGGCAGTTTGAGCATGTCACTTTCAAGCAATTTTTTGGAAAAGTTTTTGTAATTTTTTATTGTTTTTATTTATGATAAAAAAATATAAATTAATTAAATTAATAATGCAAATAATCATTAGTTGCAGCCCTAATGAATTGGTAGTAAACAGCAGTAGCACTATTAGTCATAGAAGTAAAAACATTGTGTGTTTTTCTTGTTTCTAATGATCAGGTCCAAAGCCAGCCAGAGGATAACATGGTTTACTACCAGAACAGCTACGAGAGCCAGCCCTATGGCTCTTCATACAGCATGCCCTTCACCTACAGCACTGTGGCCCCACAGACTGGCAAGCCAACTGGCCGAGCAGACAATGGCTCCGTTCACTATGGGGCCCCTATTAGTGATCTAACCCCTGTATCCATTGATCTTGTAAAGAAACGCCTGCAGGATAGGTAGGTTCAGTGAATGATTGCAGCAACATCTAATATCAATCTTGAGCTCAGCTGCTGCCATTTCTGTGTGCTGTGCTCCTGAAGACCCAGCAAAGCTACCCACACATCTAAGGGCCAGAGAGGCAATGTGGTATCTGGAGGGGGTCGCATTAGTCCCAATTGTATTATTTTGACCTCCTTGTCAGGATGTCTCTGTGTTTATGTGATAGGTGCATTCTTAGGTAGTTTTTTTCTTAGTCTATATCGGCAATTAAGATTAGACTAGCGCTTTTGTCCTCAGCCCCATCTAAGTTATCCTCACTGTCTTTCCCTGTATGTTGTGTATGTGTAGGCTCAGCCAAATGCATGCAAGCCACAACGCAAACGCCAAGCGCTACAAACAGATCGAAGAAGACCTAGCTGCCTCCGAGGGCACCATACATCAGCTGGAGGGCTCATCCAATGACAATGCAGATCAATATAAATTCTTGCAAGAGATGCGAGGGTATGTTGGAGACTTGCTTGAGTGTTTCAGTGAAAAGGTAAGGGAGAATTTATCTGCTGTCCGATTAGCTGTTTTGTGTCTGTGTGATCTCTGACTCTTAATGTGGATTTTTAAAGAGATAGAGTCATAAAAAAATGTGTTGTGAAAGTCAGAGTCAAAAATAGCTTATTTATATTGTTTTGAAAAGTTAGTTGTTATTTTTTTAGATACTATTATTAATCTTAGTTAACAGTGCTGACAAGCCAGTGTGGCTGCAAATTAGTGACGTGGAGCCCACTCCCATGAATTTCCCAGGTGCTTCAGAACTTCTCTTTTTAGGGAGAAATATCAATTTGATTATTTCAGCAACAGACTTTTGCAAATGGCTATTGTACAGAAAGAAAATGCTCTGAATGAATCACATTGTTGAACAGTTTTAGCTACTTGAACAGAATTGATTTATACGAGTCATTACACATACAATAAGTAATGGTGTCATAAAATGAGTTGGAACTGTAAGAGAATCCAACACAGCTGCAGTGCCAATTATATACGCAAGTTCAGTCTTAACAAAAAGGATGAGTCTGATTTGTTAAAATATAATGAAATAATGTCTATGACACAAACTGTAATTTTATTACTAAATGCATGTCTACACAGAATAATTCAGTCTTGATCCTGCAGCAACGGAAAGAGGGGATTGGCCAGCCAGCTGCCAACTTGTGTTTTCTTATCCACACTAACCAACCATTATCAGTATGACTTAGTGTGGAGTCCTTTAATACAACGTAAACGTCAAGACTGGAACTGTATATTGTCAATGTTGGGTAAAAACCTTTAACTCAAATTTTCAAAATCAGGTATATTGTCAAATAGATTTTCACATTCAAAGAATTTGATTATTAAAATGCATTTGCTTAACAAGGAATTTCATTACAACTTGGTTTGTCAAATCTTTTAAGCTGAAATCATTGGCAGAACATAAGATCAGAGTATTCAAGCTTCTCCTTCATGGAAAAATTACATTTTAGAGTTTTCACCCGACACCAGTAATATTTTGGTTCCAGTATTATATTGTCCATCATGCTCCTCTTGTCCCTCCAGCAAGACATCCCTGTGACACGGAGCCCCGCTTTTGTTTGGGTCAGAGGTCACAGAAGGCATCATATCTTTCAGGTGCCTGCTGTCCTGGAGCTGGAGGCTGCCATGCACCAGTTACTAAGGCAACGGGCCTCACGACTTGTCCAGAGAAGACAGGATGATATTAAAGATGAATCGTCGGAGTTTGCAAGCCTTTCAAGTCAGTCCATCTTGAAGGTTTTTATGATTTATTTGAACAGACCTCGTTAGTTCTCTGTATGCGAGTGTGTGTGCTGTTCATATGCTTGGTTCCAACTACCTCCATTATTGTCCTCATGAGTGTTGCTTAAGGTTAATTGAGGTGTGATTTTGCGTGAGTGAGCTTGTACAAACATGGGAAATGTTTTATTGGAGGAGCTGTTTCAGCTGCTCTTAAATGGCCAAGTCAAACAGTCAGCTGGGTGGTTGTAACTCAGCTCAAGCAATGAGTCACTAAGTAAAGATAAAATCTGTTAGTGACATGTCTTCTGTCACTTTCACTGTGACATGTAGGAAGCTGTAGCCAGGTAAGTGACTAGAAAATGAAACGTATTATTGATGTGTTATTGATGCCGGCGGTACCATTATGGATTAAGAGGTTTTTGTCTACATTTTACATTTTTTCATAAGTTTAAAACAATCCTTATTCCTATCTAAGCTGATTTAATCTTAAGAATTTTGGATTTATTACAAACTTGTGTCCTCTGTTATGTTGAATGCCCAGAATTAGAATGAGGTTATGGGTTGTCTCAACTTCTTCATTATTAGTTCTAACATGGCCCCTGTCTCTTACAGATAAAGCTGTCATGGCTCCTAATCTAGACTCATTCGGCCGAGACCGCGCAGCATACCAAGAGCACAGTCGTCAGAGGAGGATCGCAGAAAGAGAAGCACGACGGTATGAAGCTCGCTCGTTGTCAAAGACGTACTTCATACTTCATTACATACTTCATTTTTGGGACATATTTCTGGACTATAGGTACAGGTTTGATTGTCCCTGTAGGCTGTGTTTTTGTATTTGCCTCGGACCATGAAATGCTAAAAACTTGCATCTGAACTTAACTTTCACAAACATACAACTCTGATTGTAGCTTGGCTCGCGTCCTTGATTTTGAGAGAAGTATCTTAGTGCCAAACCAGTTACAGTTTGCCACAAATTCTGTTCTTGGTTGTAATTGTCTGCCTCTGTGTTTGTGGGTGGGTGCAGAACCCGGAGGCGACAAGCTAGAGAGCAAAACGGAAAGAGAGCCGAGCATAAAGAAGGCTTATCATCTGATGATGAAGAAACCTCTACTGACATCACCAGCTTCAACATGGAGAGAGGTATCATCATTATATTGCTTCAACAATTACAGTATTGATCATAATGAGGGGGATTGGAAAATGAGTTGATGAAATGTAATTTAACATAGACATGGCTCAAATCAGTTCAGCCTAAATCTGTTGCTCACGCCTAACTAATGTCTTTCGTCCCATCCAGATCGTATCATCAAGGAATGCAAGAAAGTATTTGAGGATGTTGTGGAGGACTTTCATTCTCTTGACTGCATCAAATCCCATTTTGAAGTGTGGAGGAGAGACTATGCTTACTGCTACAGAGATGCTTATATAGGTCTCTGTTTGCCCAAACTCTTTAACCCTTTAGTCCGTCTGCAGATGATTACATGGAACCCTCTTGAGGTAAGGCATGCTTGTGGGGTTTTTTTTACATACTGTAAAGGTTTTTGAACTAGGAGGGGTGAATTCTGAAATCCATTTGTCCTTTTTTTTCCCTTTCCAGGGGCAGTGTGCAAATTTTGAGTACATGCTCTGGTTTGAGTCGCTGTTGTTTTATGGCTTTGAGGAGCACAGCACTTTGCAGAGAGGAGATGGCGATATCAGCTTGCTGCCGTCTATAGTGGAGAAGGTCATCCTGTCCAAACTGACAGGTAGCAAAACCTGCACAGCTGCACCTAGCATACTGAAATTTGCTTGGCATAATGAGTAAAAATATGCTATGTGTATTTATGTATTGCTTTGTGTGTATGTGTGTGTCAGTGTTGGCAGAACAAGTGTGGGACCCCCTGTCGAGCAGTCAGACTGCAGGTCTGGTTGACTTCATCCACAGACTAATGAAAGGTTACCCCACTGTGCTGCATGGGGGCAACCAGTACACACAGGTACTGTCTGCTCTCTTAAATAAGAGATTACTTAGGCTCTTATGATAGAATCAATGACATTCTGATTTCCTTTTTTCCTCTCTCAGGAGCTTTTGAAAACTATCGTCTTAAGGACCAGACGGACTCTGGATGAAGATGTCTTCCTTCCACTCTATCCTAAAAAGTATGTTTTACAATTGCAAAAATTGAATTTCGTCTACTTTTCGCAATCTGGATGAAGGATTGATTAAAAGTTGTGTTTTTGTTTTCTTCAGTGTGTTGGAGAACAAGAATAGCGGCCCCTACTTATTCTACCAGAGGCAGTTCTGGTCCTGTGTGAAGGTATGTGCAAAACAGGAGCAATGACGGTGTTGCTTTTAGATTAGTTAATTTCAGAAACTATTTACACTGACTGTCGCCCTCAAATGAAGGTCCTGTATGATTGCTGTGTGCAACACCACGTAAAGAAAGGAGGTGGTTTGAATGGTTTATACTTTACAAGTTGCACAAAAAATATAGGACATCACAAAAACTGTTGCCTCTTCTGTACAATACTGGATCTGTGACAGTGTGTGTCCTTGATACAGTTTGTACTTTAAGCTCTGATTGTAACATTTACATCTGTGGCAGCTAATAGAACTGCTTGGATATTGACGTTGATGTGCTGTTGTGTTGCTGTCTTGAGGGCTGTACTACGAAGCATATTGGGGCCATTGTAGGTAGAAAAAACAGCTGGTGATGGAGGGGGGTGGCCTAATTCGAGAAAAAACTGCAGTTATCTGAGATCAAAGTCACAAATTTACAAGAATAAATCCAAATCATGGTGTTTTTATTTCAGTACAGGTCAGATTTACAGCAACGTTTCTTTAAAGTCTTATGATAACATGGTGACTGTGGGCTGAAAGCACCAGAATCTCAGTACTGCTACATCTGATTGTGATGTTGGCCTATAATCTGATGAGGTCATCCACTGCAGGTATAATACATGGCATGCAGTGGTGTCCGCTGTTGTATGATGAGATTGACCCAGCCTTGAAAAGTGAAGACGTGGTTCCTTGAGAACCCCCCCGCCCCAAGCCTCCCTGGCTTTGCTGGCCGTTACAGTGTTAGATTTTACCATTAACGTTTCTTTGAACTCCTAAAATCCTGATATTAACCACGGACATTCTTCGTGGGAAAAATACGGAGCATGAGTCATAAAACTAATTAACATCTTATTCACTGTCGTAGTACAGTTTAACGTACCGTTTGTCTACGCTGATTTTCATTGATAGCCCTGAGTTAAATCTGAGGAGGTTAAACTCCCTTCGTAGTACAGCCCTCTGGTCCATGTGAGCACTGTCTAATTCTGTTGTTCCTTCTGTGCGTAGCTGCTGGGCAACATCCTGCAGTGGGAAAGTATCTTATCCAGCTCCTGTCTGAGGGATCTGGCTTTGGACAGCACTCTGAATAGATACATCCTCTCTGCACTGCAGACCACAGATACTGCGGAGGAAAATGTTCAGAAGTGCCAAAAGGTAGGACACATACACACACACTGATTATTTTGAAGTTTTCATGCCTCATGTATAAATAGGCACAGCAGAATTTATATAATTGGAATACTTGTTCAGATTAACCGACGAAGAAGAAGTTGAGGCAACATGAAAAAATGAGAAGATGCCAGAGTTACTTGTCTTTTCTTGTACCTCTTTCAGGTGGCGGAGTGTTTGCCATCGCAGTGGTTCTCTGGGCTGAAGGGCCAGCAGACGTTGCCTCAGCTGGAGCCATTCTGTCGCTACCTCGCCCACCTGGCCAACTCATTGTACCGCAGCAGTTTGGGCGTGTCTGATGTTGAACGTCGCACTGCCAAGTAAAAGGCTCTCCTGCATACATGACTACATTACAGTTCTTTTGTCCAAAGTTGGGAGCTTGAATTCAGTTGTGTCTCCATCTGCTGGAATATTATAGAATGTGCTTTAAGAAGGATAAAATGTCAGGGTTTTTGTCTGTGTTCCAATTACATAATAATTGACCAGTGTTCCTAAATAACTCCTTTGATCATACTTTTGATTTTGTGTTTTGGTTTTGTTCATACTTTCTCTAATATAAACCGTGTCTGCCAACAGGGACCTAGTCAAAGAGGTTGTGAAGATGTTGGGCCACATGAACGCCCTGGACCACATCATCACTGTGGCAGCAGAGCAAGGCATTAAAGATATCAAGCTACTTCTGGAAGCCAAGCCATAGAGAAGGACGTGGCTACAGCAACTTTTCATTCATCTTTTGTTGCGTTCAGCACATTTGAAGCCGCGGGGATTGACAAGTTGGATGGAGGAGAAGAACGTGTGCATAAAAAATAAAACTCATCAGTTGTTACATTTTACTTAAAAGAGAAGGCAAAACGCAAAATTGGTGTAAATATTGTGAATAATGTATAGAAAGGTGTGCTCAAACACCTTTTTAAAAACAAGACCAATGCTGAAATGAGGCCTTGTATTGTCAGCTCATAGCAACCAGTTATTGTACGTATGTATGCTGGCAATATTTTAAATGCATAATTTATTAAGAGTAAACAATTGTTGACATGGATTGCCATCTTCTGTTTGGGAAAACATCTGATCTCTAAAATTAAACTATTTTCAACCTGGATATCTGTAAAAATTGCTTAACCACCTTTATTTCTGTTGCATACTCTTTTTCATATGTGCCAAAAAAAACAAAACTTCCAAAAGGCACTTTGCACTCTGGCAAAGACTGACAACCAGCTTGTCTCCCAGTATTCTGGCAGGGCAGTTCTTTAATCCCCACTTCATCCCATAGTAGGCCTACTCCTCTGTCAACCATGGACTGCCCTGGTGAGTCGGCCAGAGCTGAGAGCTTTGTATTTAGATTTGTAAAACTTCTGTTTTAGTATTTCGTTTGTCTGAGAAATAAAACATCCATTTGAATGTTCGCCGTCTTATTGCACTCAAGTGAAAACTGTGGCTCATGAGATGGTTCTCTTACATTGTTGTACATATTTGAATATACAAGGGACAATCTGAAAAGTATTTCCAATGTTCTTCAATTTCTGAATACTTCAATGACCCTCGTTATATTTTCAGCCAGTTGCCTTTGTGGCATTTGGTTGGCTACTGTAAAGAGCGGGCGGGGCAGCTTCTCTTTTTTTTGCCTCTGTATCCCCTCCTCCGTCGGAACGCGTTAAAGGGCAACCCGAAACCTTTAATTCCTCCCTACTCCCCATTAAGAGAGACTTTGCCGACCACCGTGTATCGACCCAGTGTTGGTTTATACAATTTCTAATTGTGAAAACTCAAGGAATTTGTCACACATCTTGGATCACTGCTTCATGTGCTCTTGCAGGGCATACAAGGTAAACAACTACTTCTACAGCGTTGCATTATGCTACGTGACATGCATGCAAATGGTTATGTAACATGTAATTACCGTACTAAACTTCTCGTAGGATTTGTAACCCTGGCTAGTTAATTGAGGTTACGCACCAGCTGGAGCGCCAAAGGGAGCCGCATTTCCGTGCGTAAAGTTGAGTGGACCCACGCTGTGAGCCACATGCTCGGACCCCCATTTTAACTGCTTTATAGTAAGTGCTGTGTCTCCTGCGGCACGCCCATGGGAGCAAATACCACAACTGATTGCATAATTTTTGCTTGCAAAAAAAAAGAAAAAAAGCTGGGGATCCAGTGTAAGTGATAGCACATTAACATTGTGCATTAAAAGCAAGTGTGACAAAAAAAACAATTACACCGATCAGCCACCACATTAAAACCACTGGCAGCTGAAATGAATAACATTGATCATCTCGCTACAGTGCAATATTCTGCTGGGTCAAAGAACATCCACATGAATACCAGGACCCAGGGTTTTCCACTAGAGTATTGTACTGTAGCCATGATCAATGTCGCTCACTTCATCTGTCAGTGGTTTTTAATGTTGTGGCTGATCGGTGTAATTGCTAATTTCCCAATATTCCAACCTGTAACCATGTTTTTAGGATTACTTGGAAACAAGGGTTGACCTTTTAGATCTTGATGGCGACAGTTCAGTTCCAGTCTAATTTAAGCTGGTCTGAAAGTGGGTCACTCGAGGGCAAGCTGCTGACTGCAGGGCTGTATGTACCCTGTAGAAAACACACTTAAGGGTGTGTGTGGAAGCTTTCCAGGTTCTACAGATGACTTCTGCATGCTAGGACCAAGGGCGGATATCTCACTTTTGGGGGGGGGGGGGACAATAAACATAAAATTTTCTCAAAAGAAGGGGACACCAAAAGTACTGTTTTGCAAAGAAAAATGCAACAAACGGGTATTAAATGTATATAGAAGAAATGCTGATCACTACTTTTAAACTATACTGAAAAACTGAAAGGTAAATAACTTAAGGGTTGTTTCGGCATGTTTAAAAGTTTTAAATAACTATATTAATAGTAATAATAGAAGTGTTCCTCAGAGGTTTTTGTACGTTCAACCAGCAATACCACAAATAGCCAGTTGGTGGCACTGGTACACCATATATGGATGTTGTTTTCCTAATTACATGACTATGGTGTGATCTAATCTAACAGAATCTCCGTGAGAAATATCACGAAGATAGTTTCAGTAAGTATCCGGAACCCCTGTACCCTTGTAACCATGTTTTGTTTTACGTTAACTTTTGCAAAGCACTTACTTACTGGAGGTTAGCCCCCACCACCAACACACTCTCCCTGTGTGTTTGGGGGTGCTGGGTTGGTCGGCAGTGGACCAAACCACTGTGAGGCATGTGAAGGGGGCAGTGTTGTGCCAGTTCACACTTAAAAAGAACTAGCTCAAAGTTCTGTTCATACAGATGAAAATGAACTAGTTCATGTTCAGAGATCACTTTTTTAAACTTTGAACTAAGTTCACAGTCCCAAAAATGAACTAGTTCACGTTCATTTGTTCCGTTTTTTTTTTAAAATAAATAAATAAGCCGCTATTATTTTTCAATAGAACCTCCTACCCATCCATCACTAGCCCCAAATCGTTGCCACTCCCAAACTAAATTACTGTATACCACTAAAGAATCACAGGCAGGAGTTACTTTTAAAACCCAAGAAAACACAATGTTGAGATTGAGAATATATTTTACCACTTAAACAATGTGTCATATTATGCAGAAAGTGAAAAAACGAGGTGCAGTTAAGGTATACTGTAGATGCAATGGACATTTATTTAAATTATGCAGCAGTTCGGACGTTCGGACTTGTTTTTTCAGACCTGGCGGGCACAGTTTGCATAAAAACGTGTGTGTTTTTTTTCCCATCTGAGTCTTCACTTGTTTGTTCATAAAACTCTTTCAAATACTCAAAAGAACTGGCTTCTGCAGTATCAGTAGCTGCGTCTGAATCGCTAGCACTAGCCACGCTGAGCCGTCATGCCGGGTGCCGTAAAAGTGTCGTAAAACGCGAGAGTGAATGCCGCTCACGTTCATCATTTGTAAACTGATCCGTTCAGTTCACCATTCACCAAAGATATGAATGCGTTCATGCACAACACTGGGAGGGTTGGACGCAGTCTTTAAAAACTTAAAAATACGTTGTTTTGCATCTCTAAAGTGTGTTTTCAATGCATATTATTCAAAATGATATGTTCACAATGATATGGATATTTAGGGGGACAATTCTCTGTGTCCGGACCACCCCTGTACCCCCCGTGATTTCCGCATATGGTCACCAGCATAAACCTGTAATTTCTTGAACAGCTTGTAGCTTTTGTTTACGCTCACGGAGAAGTTGGTGGTTTTTGAGTAGGACTTGTCAAAGCAGTGTGCACAATATAAGCAACTGTGGCTGCAGTAAATAGATTACAGTGTTTGCAAAACATGGATCGGGGGGTTTATTACGATGTTGGGTTATAGTAATACACACACACGTGTTCATCCTTACAGAAGTGATTAGTCACAGCAACAGAAACAGACTGAAATTCTTAGATTAAACTTGAATGGGCAGTGAACCTCCAGACTAGCTTTTTAATTGTCAAGCGTACTACTAATTGCAGTATGTTCTATTGAACTATCATAAATCATCCACAATATCAGAATATAATAAAAATGCAAACCAGGTGTGGAAGACAACAGTTTCTAAATCTGTATTTCTAATGTGGAAATAATGTAAAACATTCTGATTGGCACATTTTCTTTGGAATAGGACTGTTAGTCCACCCACGTTATCATCAGATAATTAGCAAAGAGACTCCAGAGTTGAAGAGAGATATCAGTCGTAGGTACACTTGTTGGTCCCCACTCTGTTTGCTTTAAAAGTAAAGGACCTTCTGTTGCTTTATCTTTACATAAGAACAGGTTGGGCAGGTTCTTAACTATTTCCATAGAGAAGTGAACTTGGTAAAGGGTCAGTCTCAGGTCTGTGTCAGGGAACAGGATGAGGGTAGGATAGATGGCTGTTCAGACAGGTAGAGGGCACCTCAAGAGACCTCATTTTTCCCTTGTCATGAGGTTTGACTAAAGCATGTCTTGCTTTGGAGTACTGTTTTTTATCGTAGATATCCCTTATTTAGGAAACATAATGACCTGCCACGTTTGTTGAGTGTTATTGCCACTGAATTTCCCATATTTTTTGCCCTTTTTTTGATGTTGCCACAGACTGACTCGCAGACGTTGTTGAAATCCCTCGCATGACAAGCTCAAGGTCACCCAGCAGGGCACTTTACTGTCACGGTTGGTCAAGCACTTTGTTTACATTGGCAGACAAAAAAGATAAAAACCTGTGTAAGTTATCTGGGACCATACGAGGACATTGTTGCAAACATAAGATGTAATCAGATATGTTGATAGACGGTCCATTGATGGAATTGTACTTTTAATTCAGCGATGTTCACCTAGCAGGGTTGGGTGGCATCACGTAATGTATGAGATGGTATCAGCTTGGCAGTCAGCACTCCACTGCTGCATACCGTTCTTTCTCCACAGTGAACCAGGAGGGATTTCACTCAGTCACCACTCAGACACCCATAGTGAGTGTATGCATGAGGAGTTTTTTGTTTTGTTTTTATAGAAGAACTAAATGATTCCAAAATAGTAAAAAAAAATAAAATAAAAAAAAATCAGAATAACATACATTCATTCCTCTAACATAATGCAGTACATTTCGATAAGAGAGAGCCAGAGGACCAGCCATAGAAGCAAAGCTGCTTGTGTGCACTGTAATGTACTGCATGTATATTTGCACCTATTTTACTTTCAGTCGCACAAACAGTGGGTGTTACTCCCCCATGTGGCACGGCGTCTTACAGTGGAACTCTATCAAGCCAAATCTCTATTGACCTTCTGCTTTCAGGAGATGCACATCATCAGATTACTGCTATACAAATCCAGTGTCTTTTTAGTAGTATTGAAAAGGACTCCTAAATGTCAAGCGATAGCCTGGTTTACGTGGACAGATATAATCCGATTGGCAGTCGGAATAAAAATGACTCATATAAACACCTTGATCGGAATGAAACTGCCTCATCTGATTGGAATTTCAATCGGATTGAAAGGGGTGGTGTAGTCCTTTACCAATCCGATTGAATACCCACGTACACACTCATTCGGATTGCTTCCTGCAAGTGGAATTTGTGCGCATGCTCAGAACCCGTCTCGTGCCCCGAGGTTGCGTACGTATACGCCGTATACTATACGGAGATTCACTCCACAGAGAGAGAATACGGTGGCCCGAAATTGGTCAGTAGAGGAGACCGAAGTTGCTTTTAGAAATACTAAAAGAGCTAAATGTAATTTGTAGGCTCGACGGAAGCTTCCAAGAAGAGTTAGCATGCGTTTCCATTGCGCTGCTCGCCTAACAGCAACGCAACAACCGCAACTACTGCGCTGAACAGACGATAGTTTTCAGTCACGTGACTGGCGCGGTGACCTGGAGGGCAAAATAAAAGCTTCAGGAAATGGCGGCCCACACTGGACACTCTGTGGAACTGCAGCACAGGCTTGTTAATTTTCCGTCAGCCAGTGTTCTAGGGCAGTAATGTCAGTGACAAGGCAGTAATATTTTGGTCAGGTTAACACAATATCTTATGACATGAATTTATGTTGGGGGGCTAAGCATCTCTATGTGTGCGGGAGCCAGCCTTTAGTCTGTCAGAGAGAGCTGGTTTATCTTTCATGTGTTCCTCGTGTGTCGGAGTGGGTTTCGAATGATTCCCTGCACTGACGTCAGCTGCAACGGCATATAATCATTGGATAATCAGAGGAGAGCGAAACAAGGAGAGGAGGGGTAAAATATTGATGTGGAAAAGGGGCAGGGGAAAAGAGATTATAAGAGGGAAGAAGAGAGTCTGGCAAGGAGATGTTTAGAGGAAGACCGATTTGGAGTTAGCAGCTAGAGTGGGAAAGAAAAGAAAAAGAAAAGAGAAGATATATGCTTGGGGGTTAGCTTTGCCTCTTTCCATCTCTTCCTCTCTTTGACCACTGTGACTTCTTACCGGCAACTAAAGTGGGAGAAAGTGAGCAAGGTAAAGGGACGGAGCGAGAGGCCAAGTCATGAAGGAACAGAGAAAGATGAGGGAGGGAGGGGGAGCAAATGAGAATTTGGGTGAAAGAAAAGAGAGAAAGTGCAGCAAAAGAGAGAGAGAGAGGGGGGGTTCATCAAGTGGTGGAGGAGAGGGAGGGAGCTTGAGTTTGAGATATGGTGAGAGGGATGCTGATTCACAGGCAGACGAGGCAGCAGGGAATAATGTGTGAGGATGGGGAAAATGGTGACATGAAGTTTGACGGCACTAATGTCTATTAAGCAAAGTGATCAGTGTCATTTAGCATTTCAAATCTAATTAGCTAATGATGGCATAGGTGAGAATACGTGCACAAGAAAATGGAGCTGAATCAAGGATGTGACCCGTGAGGCGGAGTTGGAGGAGCATTGTAACATCTTTTACATGCCACACTTGAAGTGGTAGGAGTTATGTAGGAGTCCACTTGGCTTTCTGTAAATAAGAGTCTTTTCTGCATGGATACAGTGAGCATACAGTTGGAGCACTCTTGTCTTGAATCAGAACAAAAGTTGAGCAAGAGTTATTTGGTTTGCTCTAATTTACAAAAGAAAGTTATCCCTGTGTACATAAACCCTCAATGACTATAATTCATGTGAGAAGGGTCATTTGTAGTAAGACTCACAAAGAGTTTAGTAGAAGTGAAGACGTTCTAATATAGTGTCTTGTTCACGGCCTACTTTCATTGGTTCTAAAGGATCACACCCCCTTTCCAGTTCATCCACTCCCTCCCACCGACGGGCACTGCCTCTGCTGTCTTAAACGTCATAAATCTTTTTTAAACTGACAGCGGGTCGTGTTCGTGTGTCTGTGTGGGTACACTATAGATAAGAATGGGCCATGCTTTCTAAAAACTGTATTTTGCAAGGTTTTTGCAACTTTAATCCCTACACCTTTGAACCCTTTGGCATCTATTCATGTGGCATTACTGTGTAAATAATCATTGCATTGCAGCGAATTCAAACAAAGCAGGCATGCGGGTATGAATGCACGTGCTTGCATGAAGTGGAGGAATGTGGTGAAAGTATATTTACTCAAGCACAGATTCAAGGTACTTGCAATTTACTTGAGTATTTCCATTGTGTGCAACTTTATCCTTCTACTCCCCTAAAACCCAGAGGCAAATATTGTATTTTTTACTCATTCGTCTAGGCCAATGTGACTGTTTGCATCTATGCAAGTGCAACTCTGTGATTATATAAGAGTCCAGCATCCAGAGTTAATACTGTAAAAATATGTTAAAGTTTTCACTGTCAGCCAACTGCTGCCACATTTTGACCGTGCTTATGTTGGTGCATGCTGCTTGGAATAGCCAAGTCATGTGATTCCTCTAGATTCTATTTCAGAACAGCAGCCGTTAAACACTCGGCACTCTTCACAGCAGCTTTAAGAATAGTTAATAAATACGTCTTTTAATCTCTCTATCTGTCAAACTTTGCGCTCAGATCGACAGGTGAAGGGTATCTGTACTCAGGTAAGTAAGTAAGTACTTCATATTTTCATATGTTGTTCCGCCATGCGGGAACAGGTTGTTGCCATTTTGACATTGATCTGCAGCATTGAGATTGTATGCGGTATTTACGATGCCTGTTTCATCCTGCTTCCTGTTTCAAATGTACAAGGTTCTTTTGAATTGTTCCATTTAAGGTGTCATTATTTGGTCTGGTGAATTTGTATCGACAGGAGATTTGACTCAGCAGTTGCACAACTTGTATACCCATGTCAGTGAGGGGTCAAGTGGTTCATACTGGCCCATGATTGCCCTTGGATATTTGAAGTAGTATTTTCACTCTAAGCTTTTATTAATGAAAAGTAATGTGGCATGCGCGAGCTGCTGTAATAATCAGCTACTTATTTATCTGGGCAGAATAATGAATATGAGCGTGGGCTCAGCAGTCTTACAGCAGCTGGTTTGGATCTGCGATTTAATGGATTTTTTTTGTAACAGCTGTTTTCATATTTTTTTTTACAGATAAATAAAACATAGACATTCCTCTAAATCTGCTCTTAGTTCTCTGTATGTTTCCACTTCTGAAGCATGCAGTTGCATTTGTTTATATGTGACAAGCACCCTGCAACAACTTCAAAGTATAATCTTGTATGAGATGTGTATTAAAAGTTGGGGGCCTGGACTCGGCTTGCTTTTGGGGGTGGTTGGTCTCGGGCCGGCTGGCTACCGCTTGGGTTCGGCGCGGTGTGGTTGCGACCCCCCATGTTAACCCCCAACTACATCCAGTGACGAGCTTTCACACACACGTACATTCACTCACTCACTCACTCACTCTCTCTCACACACACACACACACACACATACATACACACACACACACAATAAGGTTGTACTGCGATGATTACAATGTTAATGTTTGATGTTATAGTTGCTGTGTTTGCTATTGTTGTTGTTGTTGTTGTTTAAATTGTTGTTGTTGCTGTTCTTGTTGTAGTTGTTGTTGTTCTCTCCTTCTCTCTTGCCCCCCAACCC
>JBBPCS010000150.1:154469-174015 GCA_037974645.1 Hollardia meadi
ACACACACACACACACACACACACACACACACACACACACACACACACACACACACACACACACACACACAGCCAGTTCAAACCATTACCTTTTTTTTTTTTTTTGCAAATCATCACCATCCCAAAACCCTCAGCTCGCTCTATTCTTCACTCACCTCTCGCTGATCCTTTGCCAGTCTTCCCTCCCCCACACCCCTGGGGTTTGCCACTTGCACATTACACTTGCGCGCGCACACGCACGCACGCACGCACGCACGCACGCACGCACGCACGCACCCCACATCACCACTCCCCCCCCTCCCCCCCACTCTCTGCAGCATCATTTCGTTCTATTATTATATTTTCATAAGATATACAGCGGTGACTCAGCCTGTCTAAGTTGCACTCAGCTTTTCTTTGTCTGCTCTGTTCCACCTTTGCCAGCTTTATGTCTGACTGTATGTTTGTGTGCGTTCCCTTATGATCCCACATAGAATTCCAATGAATTGTCTGCAACTGCTTTGCATTTGAAGTGACCTCCTATCCTCACCTCCCCTTTGTCCCCTCATACAGTCTTTGCCGACCAGCCATGCAAGAGTTAACATTTTTCTCTGCGACAGGAGTGAGGGTAGTGGGTGGAGGGGCTTTGATAGTAACAATGCAGTGCAACCAGCAACCAGCATGGACAGACACCCCGTTTTTCCCTCTCCTTCATGCCACCCTCTGTCTGGATCCGTGCGTTTCAACTGCGAGGCTCAACGAACCAATAAACACAAGTCTTGCACTCGTCTTCGTCCTTTTCCTAATTCTCTCCTCCAGACTGTAGCAGTCCTTTTATTTCTATTCATGTTAATTTCCCCATCAGTTCCTCTTTGTTTTTCCGTTCCTAATTTATCTTATCCTTCTCTTTTCATTTCCTGCACATTTGTCTTCCCTTTATCCATCTCAACCACTATCCATCCTCACAGGCTGCATAGCACAGCAAAACCAGACAGGGAAGCAGGACAATGTCTGATTTAGAGGAGATTCATTCCCCGTACTCGCCAAAAGCAACACTGAAAAAAAAAAAAAAAAAACGATTAAGGAGATGGAGATGGAGGTGTGTTTTTCCAAGCCACATTTCCTTTTCCAAGCTGTCTCTTTGTCTCCCCTCCTTGCTGCACTTATAGTCACAGCCTGTGTGTGTGTAATTGTGTGGTACTCATGTCACTATATGTGCAACTTTGCATACGTGCTTGCAAGTACACACTTTAAGCTCACATGTAATGTGGAATGTGGCACCTTTAATTTAGGTGTTAGTTTCCTTTTTTCGGTACAGTGTGTCATCTTATAAGCTAACAAAGAGACAAACCTTGTGTCACAACACGTGCTGATGGACGGATGTGTGAACATGTGCCTCCATTTTTTATTTCGCTTCAGCTAATAAATCGTATTATTGCCATTTTGTGATTTTCCGTCAATTTTGTAGCAGGTAGGAAACACTGAATGCCCGTTATAAGGGGGGGGATCATCTTTTATTGCAGATGATCTGATTTTCTCATTCTCCTTATTCAGTTATCTATGGCCACCCACTCTGACCCGAGATCCTGCAGAAATCCCGTTACAGTTCCCCCTGCGACACAGAATGACTCCCCTTGGGGTACAAAAAGGCGTCCGACTGTGTGCTTGTGGGAGTGCAGTGGGAGAGAGAGACAGCGGGGATTATTTGGGCAGATGTAGTCTGCTGGTGTGCCATCTATAAGGACGAAAATGAGATTGATCACTTCGCCCTGTCCTCATTAACTCTGTATTATTAAGGTGGAAGAGGGGCTGAATGGAGGGAAAGGAGGTAGAAATAGAGACAGACATGGAAAGATTTTCTTTAAAAAAAAGGCATACATTAGATGGGAATCACTGAATAGACAAAGCTTTATTAAATACTTTAAGAGGCTATATTTTGCTGCTGTCAGGGAAGCAGCAGGGAAGGGACTTATATATATATATAAGTGTAGTACACAAGCAACTCGAAGATCTTTTACAGCTCTGCTTCACTGTTCTCTGGGATGCTGCACATAGTGAGTTATTGGTTCACACATACAGGCACAGCTTAGTTAATCATCACTTTCTCATTCTGTCTACAGGGTGTCTATTGTGTCTTCTGTGAAAATGGAGCGTTAAGCTTATTTCAGTGCTATTTCTGTCTGTGTTGTGACGCTGACAGAGATGGGAGGAGAAGGAATGGATGACTGAAGCTTAGCTTATCTCTGAATAGACTTTCTCACTAAGCTTTAGCCTGCTGGATGTGAATAGAAGTACAATACCTTTCCATGATTGACAAGCGGATGATTGTTTGTGTTTGTGTTCAGCACTTACTGGTTTATTAGCAATAATATGTACGGAAGCCTTAATATATCCGCATTTCTGTAAAGGGTAGATGTTCACGACTTCACACTTTGACGCACACAAATTTTTAACATAATCCAGCCTTGGGAAAGTGTACAAGGAAAGGCAAGGATGATGCCATTAGAGGTTAATTACATGCATGCAAAGCGAGCATGTATTGGAGAGGACTGGAGTTTCATCTTTAAGGATAACTGCTACACTGCAATTTAATGTAAATGCTGCTCTAAATCTAGTTATGTCATGTGCTCCCAAACCGGAATCATAAATTATGGTTATGCACACGTCAACGCTCTGTCCATTCATGTTCCCGCCATCCCTTTTGCTTCTAATTCAGTGAGCTAAAATGCACATCTCTGCAGAGGTATGTGTGTGTATAATATGTGTGCGCGTGTGTGTCTCTATGTGTGTGTGTGGTTGGGGTTCCCTTGGGACCAGGGAGCTATAAAACCTGTCTGCTCTCCAGTGGGGGAGGAGAGGAATAAAGCAAAGTGCCAAAGACAAATGGCTTCTGTAATAGCCACATGGGCTGCTGGACCGTCAACAAAGGCGCCGAGAGAAAGTGTGTGCGCATGTGTTGATTGTGTATGTCTGTGCAGGTGAGTGTGTCTGAGTGAGACAGAATGTGCTCATGTGCACAATACAGTCTTTGTGTTGTAACGCGTATACACTTCGCAAACAAGAAAATGGGTTGTGTGTTACACATCCTACCTGGCTTGACTGTGCAGGAACACAGTTTTAACATTGATCCACCAAATGAAAATAAGATTCACAATCCCCCCCATGTTGACAATTGAAATCCCCTCCCATATTTTGATTGTCCATCATGAAAACCTCTGGGACTGAAGGAAAGTTAATGGGATTTGGGGTTGAATCTTATAATAGATTTAGTAAAAAAAAGCAAGACTCTTCCCAGCATTACAAATATCTTCTTTGAACCCTCCCTTTGACTTGTGGTGTGTTCAGACAGAAATGTTTCTCTTTCTGTCTGATCATGGGATCATTTATATTTATTACTCGTGCGAATAAACAGCCAGAATGCTTTACTGTAGTAAGTTAGCGAGCAACGGCAGGCGAAGGCGTGTGTGTTTGAAGTCAGTTCAGCCACTTCATTTAACACTCACCAGAGACTCCGGTTTCTCTCTCTCCTTTTTCTTCTGTCCTCACTGCACATTCATAAAGTAAAGTACATTTCCCCTCCAGTCAGAAGTCAACACTACAGTACATAAACACCCCACAGCGGGTATGTCCACACCTTATATGTCCGCGACTTGCTGCTTCAGACAGGTTGAAAAGACGGAGTGAAGATAAATCCACTTTTTAATCCCAAAAGTTTAAACGTAAACTCTGAGCTCCTCTCCGGCCTACATGCATTCCCTCAGAGGATGCTATAGCCTGATATGTATGAGATCAGATGTCTGATACTCACTCGGATCAAGCGATGCCTGGTTGGATGTATTGGGGTGTTTTTTTCTAGACAGCTGTTTCAAAAAGCACAAAACACAAAGCCATCTTTGTAGCGTAACTATTTCTTTTCTTTTCTTCTCTTCAGTAAAATTGAAAAAAAAATCCCTTCCCCCATCCCCCTTCTTTCACCTCCTCTCCCCAACTAATAACTTTCACACAGTCCCTAAGAGAGAAACAAAGATAGGATAGTCCACCTTTAGTTATGATTATGATTACATTTGCTAATGATGATTTCTGACGGTGGTGCATTGTTGCCTATCGTAGCATTGCAATTTTCTGTTGATTTATATTTTAGATCAATATATTCAGGGGGGGAGGGGTTTTGAGCATATTTGAATATTCATGCCCTGGGCTGCATATATCTTTATCCATAGGTGTGAGTTCAAGTGTGAAAGCGCTGCACATCAGGATGTGTGAGATGTGAGTGTAAAAGCATAGAGCTGACCTTCAGAACAGCACATCTTTATTTTATTTTTATTTTTTTTGCTGACCTCTTTCCCTGGTGGACGATGAAGGGGTCAGGACATATTCTCCTATTCCTATAGGGATATGACATTGCCATGACAACGAAAGCAGGGCTGTTTTTTTCTTAGGTTTCGCCTCCTGCTGTTTTCCCAAGGGGGCTTATACTGAGTAGTTACCTCAACTGGTGGGTCTCAAACAAAGCCTGCCTTCATTACATATTCCAGCTCAGATCACCTCAACATGCATATATGCAGGAATAATATCAATCTTTACCTCTTCCATCAAAAAGGCCAAATCAGCGCCACTTTTAAACATTTGGATTTGGAAAGAAGTTACCATATTATCATCAGGTAAATTTATCTATCTATTCATAGTGGCTAACTGGTAAAGAAATAATGTAAATGAAAAAGACTCCCAAAAAACATTGGCAATAGTGCATAGACAACAAATGAAGCCACAAATGTTCCCTGTGTGCTCACTGTCTTATTTGCAGTGTTTGCTCAAAGGGATGGTGCTTGATGATCAAAGATGTGTATTGTTCCCATCTGTTACTTTTGTAATTGCATAATTCATATTCCAGTCAAAAGAAAAACATCAAGTCAGCCTCTCACCAACACTAGCCCTGCTTCATCCACTAACTCCCATGTGATCCTCTTTAGTCTTAGCATCTAAGTATGTCACCAACAGCAGGGAGAACCTGTCGAGTTTTATCAAAGGCGTGAAAGCATCTCAAGATACACCCAGGCCTAATTTGTTATGCTTTTTTATCATCATCAACAGGTATTTTTATTCACATAGTCAGACAGGTTCTTTTGTTCTCCGCCTTATTGTGTTTCGGGTACTGCCAGATTGGTTTTTGTATCCGCCTCACTGTGCGGTGATGTGCATCTTATTTTGGTTCAGCCACCGTGACCGAGCTTAGCGCTCAGCCTCTCAAGACTGCTGTCATCAGCACAGCCTCCAGTGCTACATCAGTGCCGTAATCGATGTGCCAACCACTGTCTCTTTCTGTCCCTCCCACCACTCTCCTTCCCCGCCTCTTTGAATTTTGTTTGTGTGTGTGTGTTTCTAATTAGCTATTTCATTGTTGCACCAATTAAGGGTAAATATTAGCAGTGTTTGCAGGCAGAAGACAGTGCGTGGATTATCCTACATGTTTGTCTAACTGTCTGCCACAATGAATTTTCCCTCTGTCTCCGAAATCTTTCATCTCAAGCAGAATAGAGTAGAAGTAGAAAATAGGAGTAGAAGTAGAAAATAAATGCTTATTTTGACCAGTATCTGATATCAATATCTGATCATTTTGTAAAATTTGATACAGTGGCAAATGTTATGATTGGTTATGAAGGTTTCAAAATTTAACCTGGAGTGTGGGATCCCTGCCAGATAAATCTCTGTATTGCGCAGTATGCCAAAGTTTTTAAACTGGTGTCAGTGGCGACTTTCCCGCACTGGCTCACCAGTAGCATTTTTAGCAAAGATTGGTTTTCCCGCGCAGAAACACGGTGGAGTCAACAGCGTGATAAGCGAGTCGACAGTGTTTGTGGAATTACTCTTACTGCCAGAAGAGAGAGACACTGCAGGTTTAAGAAAAACAACCTTTTTTTTTTTTTTTTTAAAAAAAGAAAAAACCTTAATCAGCTCAGAGTTCTCAAAAGTTTTGTAAAATGTTTTTTTAACAGACTCTTCAGGAAAGTATGATAATATGCATGAAATACTTTCAAGGCGACCTTCAGGAATACAAACCATATCCTTGAATGTCTCCCCTCCCAGTGCATTTGGACAAAATTTAGCTCTATGCTGACTGGAGCAACCTCAGATTTGCCAAAGGCAGTGAGAGCTGGCATCTTAACAGTTCACTCTGTTCACTGATATCGCTGCCACAGGACACATGGAGAAGGCACATGCTAATGAGAACAGACTCCCCCGCTGCACATATAATTAGAGGGAGGGAGTTCTATTTGAACTTTGGAGCCCACTCAGATATTCAGTGTGATGCTTTGAAGACACATATTTGACTACATAATGACGACCTTGGTCGAAATATGTGACAATCACTTCCTACAAAGACAGATGACTGGATGCAACGTCTACCTGACAGACCTGAAAGAATATGATTGGAATATAGCTTCAGTCTATGGGTTCTGTGTGTGGTGTAGGGAATAGGATCAGAATGCTTCTGGTTCAAGGCAGAAGGAGAATTCCTTACAGCAAAAACAAAACAGAGTAATTTTATGTTGTCAGAGTCACTAAAGGTTGGCGTGTTGTTGTTTATTGGTTTGTGTTTTTTTTCTTTTTTATGCGACTGTGATTAAATCACCCTGCATTGCAAGGTGTGACCAAAGCTCTCAGAAATTTGCCCTCCCTGCCATCTGCTAATCGACTGACTGTACACGTTTCAACAGCACCAAATACAGTCGGTTACTTTGCGATGGTGTCTACTATAAAATTGTGCTTTTAAATGAAGCAGGATGTGCTGTAGTTGTGTGCGATCGGATCATGGCATTGGCTTTATCAGCCATATGGCCTTTGTCGAGAAGGCATGTTGAGAGACAAGTGTTAACCCTCCTGTAGTGATCAGACCTCTACAGTATGGATTTATCCCTCCTGATCTTGTGGGGGGTTTTTCCCTCGCCTATTTCAACACCTATCCATAATTTTCATTTTTTTCATGTTGGGAACATGCATGCACTTGAGCATATTACAGACTCTGTTAGCTTGTGTTGTACTATATTCTATAATACCAAAATGGAAAATACTTTGGTTGCAAAGCATCTTCAATGTGCCGCTTTCATTGTCTCCTGAGGAAAAAAAATCTCATTATAAAAGACTTCGCACCCGTCCGTCTCTCCATGCTTCCTGTTTTCATCAGACATCCCCAGGGTGATCCCTTCACTTACATACAAACAGTCTGAAACCTCAGCTATCCCCCACTTCTCTTTTCACGTTTATCTCTTTTTTCATGCCCTCCAGTGAACATCCATCATAATTTGATTTGCATTCCAATTATTAGTGCAGCTGGTTATAATATGTACATTATTAGTCTTTGAGTGCATTACATCACATTCATTTACACACATTACATTTTATTTATTTATTTTTTTTGTAGAATGTTTTGTTTCAGCACATGCTTGTAAAAGACGCTAACATGCTTTTGAAATAGAAACAAGGTGGTTACAAGACTGTAACTTGTCATGCCTTCAGTCTCTTTTTTGTCAAATGGGCAGTTCTGTTTTGTTTCAAATGACCATCCATTGATATGAGTCACACCAATAAGGGGCACAAGATTGTAGGCTTACACATAGCTGATGCCATAAATTGCTGCTACCCAGACCAGATTACTGTAAATATAAATCACCTTAAGTGACTCTTTGGAATTAATGTCCTTTCTTACAGTTTCCTTTCTTGTCTTTTATTTCAGATTGAATAGACCTACATCTCCCTGAAGACGGCTTGATTAACTCACATTAAATGCAAGATAAGTGGTGAGTTGAAGTGGAAAATATTTCATGAGATGACATTTCATCCTTGGAATAATCAACTGAAGGATCATCATCACACAGACCCTGAAGAGGAGAGACACGGAGGGAAGAAACATTCGTAAGTCCATAGATGGCCTCAGCACTCTGCAGGTGTCTTTGAGTACACCAACAGAATCGGTCCAACATGAGTATCCCAACTGGTTACCAGGAGTTGAGGGTCGACAGAGGAGAAAAGATTGTAAACAAAACCCAGATTCAGTTCCCCCAATCTGGGGATGATAATGCCAATCAATTATCTTCAATTGTTGATCAAAAGGGAAGAGGACTGATAGAGGATGCAGGGTACAGCCCAAGCTCCATCCCTCCTTTGGTCTCTCAGAGTGACACTTCGGACAAGTTAGTGATCTGGGGCTCTGAGCAGCAGTGCATGGAGCCTGAGCTCAGAGAGTTCGAGCTTTTGGAGTGTCAGGAGATACATACATTTTTGGGAAACAGGGATCAGGACAGGGAGAATGAGGAGGAAGACGAGGGAGGAAGTATGAGAGATGGAAAAGATGAGGGTCTCATGTCCATATCCTCAAGCTCAACTGCCAGCTCTGCTTCAATCGGAGTGAGGAGAAATGACAATGACAGCAACAAAGTGGAAGGCAGAATGCAGAGCGGCAAAGAGGTGCAGAAAAGGATTGTTTGTCATAGTACTGAAGAGCTAGACACATGTGTGACAGGTTTAGTAGAGAATAGGGACACCAGGTCAGGCAGAGCAGGAGACAGGGAGAGACGGAAGGGAGGTCTGAAGGAGTCCAAGTCAGAGACAAATGTGTTTGTCTCCAATCTGTCAGCTGTTTCCCTCAGCGGGAGCCTGTCAAGTGCTCTGGATAGTAGCAGAGAAGTGCAGTCTTTCATCTCTCTGTCCAACACCAAGACCAACCCGTATCCCAATACAAACAGCACTACCTCAGCCCAGACCAGAAGAAGGGCAGCCCCTGTAGATGCTAACCAGAACTCCCCACCACCGCATCCTCAGGAGAAACATGACCATCCTCAAAACTTTTGCCAGGATCAGAGACAGGAGGGAAGTCGTCATAGAAATGGATTGTCCTCTGATGGGGGTCTGGGCCAAAGGAGGAAGGCTGGATTTGAGGAGAGGGTGATGCCACCACGACGGCAACAGCTCGTCAGACCCCTCTGTCAGACAGAGATGGGAAGAGCGAGGAGCTTAGTAGAGCCCAATGCTCATCAAGCCGAGACAAGGCAACCTTCTTCCACCAACTCCTCTATAGATTTACACAGTAATGGGTCAAACAGAAAGTTTATAAAGTCATCTTTACGTGAGCCATCAGATTTCTCTGCCCTGTACAACACACTTGGAATCTCACAGCCCAGACAGCCCAACCAGGCAACCCAGAGGGAGACTCCACCAGCGGAAAAACAGCCAGGTACAGCCGCATGGCATAATTCAAGTCCTTCCAATCCTTCTGCTTTAGAGAAGAGACCCCAGACTCAGCTCACATACAGAAGGAATTGCTCCAGCCCAAACAGGACAGGGATTGATTCCAGGTCATCTACTCCTCCACACTCCCCTCTCAGGACACCCCAGGGTTCACCACGCAGGCAACCCTCCATGTACCTCGTTTCCAGGAATGTCTCTGGAGTGGTTAGACACATCCCATCAGGATGCAACCCTGCTATAACCACATCAGCTCAGGGCAATGGCAACAGTTGCATGAGAGCACCAGTCAAAACCAACATAAGCACAAGTGGAATCCCTAAAGCGCCTCTTAACAACCAGCAGAGCTCTAACCACAACTCCAGCCCCAAAGAGAGTTCCCCATCACCTAAACTTAAACCTAAAGGAGTTCGACCCAAAATCATTACATGTGTCCGAAAGAATCCTCAGTTTAAACCCCAGGCTTCTGACGGACCTTATCAGGTATCCTCTCTACCATCCCGGCTCTCAGCATATGCACACAGCCAAACTGCCACTTCTTTTAAAGAAAACCCTAAAGACCCATCCAAGCCTAATGCAGAAACCAGAGGAGCCCCAGTACTCAGTGCCTCCAATCTGCTTTACGACAAGTACCGCCACGAGATGCAGACCAACATCTTCCCACCAGGAATGTTGAGCAGGAGTATCAGGCCACCTGGACACACACACACTGTCCCTCCTGCACACACACACAGCCACACAGCACCCCCGAAGCTGGGCAGCAAGGCAGACAACTTCTATGGGGCACCATCAGAGGTGAGTATTATGTGCAGTCTTTATTATATCTGATTTTAGGGTTTTTATTATAAGTATTTCAAAGAAGACTGAAGCTTGCATTCTGATCTCTATTGTAGTTTAGTATTCTGTTCATACATTGATGAGTTTCAATCAGGCTGAGAGTCAGCACAATCCACTTATCACAGCACAATCACACAAACAGTAAAGGACAAATATAGGATTTAATTATGATAGTTCCCATATCAATTAGCAGGATAGAATTACTTTATATCATAAAGTAAATCTGAAGTAATTCTCACCTGTTAAATTAGTTGTCTCTACACATCAGTTTCGCTCTCTGATCTCCATGTTTCTATCCCAGAGTTAACCATGTATAATTGATCACAGCTCTTCTTCGTTTTACTCCCATTCTCACAAGAGCTGATAATTATCGCTTTAAAATCATTCCTTATTGATTCTGATTAAATAGCTTCACTTGGCATTCATATTCATACAGTTTCAAACACCAGCATGTGAAAATAAATAATTAATGCATTTGGACAAGATGACTCTTAATGCTTTGCATGTCACTGCATATACTGTATATGTTAGCATTTGTTTTCCAGCACACAGGGTATACCATAAAGAGACAACACTTACTCTTGAATTATGCTGGAGATGTTAAACAGGCCAAATGTCTGAACATCAGGTTCCCTGCAGGTCTGTGTTGAATTTTCTTTTCGAGCAAAATATGCTGTGATCCACATTTCAGATCAGACTGCTTATTTCCTCAACTCACAGCATGAATCAGATCTGTGGACACTCTTGCAACCAAAATAGTTGGTAGTAGATATTCTTGTTATCAGTGTCTATCAATTGCACATGATTAGCCGACAAAATATACAACGCAAAATGTGTCATGGCAGCTCTTGCTGTTGTTCTGGTAAACATATTACTATGTAAACAAACGCCAGCAGAAAATCCCAGTAGATCCTTATGGAGTTTAGATGACACACACTATTTATATCTGTAAAAGATTAATGGTGTTTTTTACAGTCATATCAAACACATGGATGTATCAGAAAAAGAGAGTTACAATTGTGGTATGATTAATTCACATTTACTGAGATCCTTGGACCCTGGATAAATTGTAGGGGAAGTAGAGGACAGAACTATTGGATTTCCCCTGGAAATAGGAAAATAACATCTGGTTTAATGAAACTACAGCATGGGACTGTATAATAACTCTGGCCCAGTTACCAGATGGTATTGTATAGGTTAATTTCATTACTTTGATTTCTAGGTGGGAAGATCTGCCAGTTTCAAAGAGGGTGCTGCTGAGGACGGGCTGCAGGCCCAGACGTCTGCTCAGGCCGGAGGGAGCGGCAGTCTCCTGCGCTCCGGCAGAGGTCTGCGTCTGGGCCTGGGAGCTGTCACTAGGACGACTTCAGGGTCAGCCAAGGGCAGAGGATCTGGCCAAGGTCACAAATCAGCGGTGGTCTTCAGCCAGCCAGTCCACCCTGTCAGCCCAGCAACCGATCAGAAAAGCCAAGATAACACAGGTAAATAAAACGTGTTCTCATATTATGTTAATGAGGAGGGGTACATTTTCCTCTCAGTAAACAACTAGAGTACCAGAAGGAGATGGCATCTTTTGAGCTACAGTATGTGTCTGATTTTATTTCAGCAACCCAAAATTTGACACACTTGAGAGCTACCTTATCTTCTCCTTTGCAGCAATGAGCAGTGATGGGACTGCCCCCCCACCCCCTCAAATTGGCGTGAGATGAAAGCAGCTCATTAAAATGCATTTCCTGAGATTAATTTGGGCTGATCTGATTGGAGGGCTTTAAGAGATATTCTGAGGGGATGTTTTGTGCTCCAGAAGGCTGCCATGTACAAAACAACATAAATGAATAAATAAGTAAAACCCAGCTCACTCTTTCTCTCCGCGCACAGCAAATTTCTAATTCAGATGATTCAGATACCATCAAAGACAGCTGATGTCAGACTTACATTACAGCTTGACTGTCAATGGAATATTGAAGTATGACATTTGCTCATCGCCCTGCACACTGCTGGAAAGCTTTGGCATTCGTCACTCCCATGCATTTTTGATCTGCCCTCTCCCTGAGTGTGATAACCTGGGCACAAAAAAACATACATGTGCATGTGTACTCACAGATACACACTCCTACCCCATCACAGCACATACCGAATTGCTCAGCACAGTGTCATGATGTGCCAGGCTTCCTTATCATAATCCCTATTAATACATATACTGTATATGGTGTCTCACTGCTGCTTGGCCCTCTGGGAATTGCGGGCTTTGAAGTGCAAAGCAATTAACTCTTCAGTAAAGTCAGTATCTTCCCTGTTGCCCTGCACACACTGCATGCATAAATACCAGCTAAAATATACATACTGTATATGTAGCGTTGGTCAGTGTTGTGTCTATCAGTGTCTGTCCTTGTGCATATAGGCAATGTAAATAAGGGATTTATTGTTGTTGCTTTTCACATCCTGGTTTCCTGGAGAAATCTGAGCCACAACCCTTCACAATGTAACAACGGCCTTTGTTTTTGTTTTGTTTTTTTCTCTTCACCACTGTGAATTCAACTTTTAAGGCTTTTGTGATGGGAAATCTCTCCTTCTTGCATATGCATATTATAGTAATTATATAGCTATTGTGTAAAAGTCAACGTGCTTTAACTACTCACATAATTACTGTGTAGATTTTAAACTCTGTGTTGTTATGATAATGAGGATGATCCACTTATAAGACAGGACGTTTGTATTAAGGCTCCCTTCACATCAGTGAGGCTTTGCTCGTGTACATCTGCAGAGATTGCATGGCACTCAAGTATTGTGCAGTTTAACGCTTTGTGGAGGGAATCCATGCAGGTTGTCTAAACTCACCATGGGCTGTAATTAAAATCGGTTGGTCATTGTAGTGCTCATCCCAGCCGCCTGTCGCATTGACTTTTCGGAGCCAAATTTACATAAGTCATCTCAAGTTAGGATGCTCTTCCTTTCAATGAAAGCCAATGGATGTTTGGAAGACGTTTTTATTTCTCAGGGGAAACTGAAAGGTGCTGTTTCAGGCCCACAGGCAAAGTAAAGTGGTTTTATTCAAACGTTTGGAATGGCTGAAGAGAGAAATCTGCAAGCCCAGAAAAGCACCCAGGGTTTTATGATTTATGATGCATTTTCACATTCAGACTTTCATGAATTTTGGTCTTATTTTGGTACTTTATCAGGTTATTTTGCAGGTGCAATTTATGGAGTCAGAAGTGACGAATGTAAGAGAAACGCTTGAGAAAGAGACCAAAAAAGTTATTGTGGGACTAAAAGAAACACAGAAAGAGAGAAGGACAGTGAGAGTTATATTAATAATATTATCTCCTTTCGATTCCTTTTTCGATTTCTTATTAATAATGTGTGTTTTCATTTAGCAGGAGCATGGGTCCGTGATATAGGCTAAAGTGGATGCTTGTCGGGCTCACGAATCTCCCTCGCGGAGTGGAGGGGGGCAGGAGGGAAATGAGGACATTTATCTTTAATGATCCTGACCTTTTCACTCAAGAGGAGCGAGCTCCAATCTAATAAACAGGCCACATGGCACAAGGCAGATATTGAGGAAGGAAGATAAGTGATGAGTGTGAACCACAGCGCTGATGATTCTGGATGGGAATTTACGCTGGAGACTTTCCTGCCTACTTTGTTTCTCTCTCCCGTGCTTTTTTTCTTCCTCTTGTAGCTTTAGTCTTGTATTGATGTGGTGACACAGCTGTGCCAAATAGAAAGAAAAAGCAGGCTTCCCACCTTATCTCTGCAGCCGGAAGGGGATAATGCTCTTCTTCTGCCCAGGATCTAAACCTTTTGCTGCAGACTGGAGCAGCCAAGATGGGTCTTCTCTGCAGGGCCTGGGGATTTTCCCATTACCCACCATGTGAATGTGTGTGTGCAGCCTTGGTTGTTCAAGCCTGCACATTTCATCTGTTTTGCTGTTGGAAACCATAGATTACCAAGAGGGAGGATTTCTCCCCATTGCTCGCTGACAATAGCTGCCACAATATGGAACTGTTTTTTATCCTCCCTTTCTCTCTTTATTCCCTGTCTTTTCTTTCTCATCCTTCGTAAAAAGACGTTTTTTTTTCTCCCCTTCATTTTCTCCTCTTTTTTTAAATTCCCCTTTAATTTTAGCTTTCTGGACTTAGCTTTAAGTTCATAAATAATGACAAGGAATTATTGGTCATGTAATGACCTTTGAACACGGGCAACTATTGTGAAAGAATTGGATAAGATCTAAATTGTGAGTGTTATATCGATTGTCATAACAGTGTTGGCATTAGAGAAATTGCTGGCCGCCAGCCCAGCCTGCAAGCAAGGCCAGAGCCAAAAGGAGCTGTTAGCAGGTCATTGTGTATGTGGTTATTATATTTGCGTGCTGTATAGCAGTCAGTCATAACACAGAAATGTCCTGGTGCCCAACGAGAGCTGAGTCAACAAAGGATGATGAATGATTCACGGGGGAAATAATAAACATCACGGCTGTGCTGAATTCCCCGCATTTTGTTGGTATGTGAGTGGTAGTTCATGAGTTAATGAGTTTACATTAGTCAATCAAACACACACACACACACACACACACACACACACACACACACACGCACACACACACACAAATAATTAAATGCAGGGAATGGTGGGTTTGTTTACTATTGTCTGATTACTGTCTGGCTGCATATTCTCTGTTTGGAGAATTTCAGCTAAAGTACACTTCTTTAACAGCTTTCTCTTTTAAAAATATTGTCTAATAATACATCAAAAATATCATTTAACATGATCATCTTGATCTTCACGATGAACTTGTGCTTTTCTAACAGACGAGGTCTTCACCCATCATGCTCCCGCTCCAGCGACAGCAGCAACCCAGCCCCAGGCCGCCGCTTCCAGGTCTCTGCTTCCCAAAGCAAGCCAGTCAGGCCTACGTCCCCCGGGCTTCAGCACCAGTCGTGTTGCGGCAGGCCGCCTTGCAGCCTTTGGCTTCGTCAGGAGCTCCAGCGTGTCCTCCGTCACCTCAGCCCACTCCGCCGACAGCACACAGAGTGACCCCTGCAGGGCAGCTCAACGTGAGTCCACTCAATACAAATCTGTCGACACAAGATTCTTACTGTACATTTTTTCCAGCATGTGTCTGTCTTTTTAAAAATGTACTGGTATTTTTTTGTTAATCCCAATGGTGCTTTCACTCCTACTTTATCACTACAAAATGAGTGCACTGTTACCATCCCCACACTGTCTTTATTGCCGTATTCCTTTCATGAATATGCCGTGCATAAAACGCCCCCACCCACATTCATTATGTTACAGTTTGCTTTCACTTCCTGAGCTCCACCCCGCTTTTACAATTTACGCTTCAAGCAGGTCAACAACAACAACAACAACAACTGTAGAGCTGCAGATTTGCAAAGCATATTTTCTGCAGCACGCAAGGAGTTGATATAAGAGATGTTGTGTGCTATAGGAGGGATGTTTCTGGCAATGGACATAGCCAGTCCAATTATCTAATTAATAGTTGGGTGTAGCGTTCAAGCTCAATGTGTTCCCAATTATTCATTTGTTTGTGCGTCTGTCACACGCGATTGAACCCCAAAAAGAGGCACTAATATTAGTTAATTCAAATCCTTCTCATTGAGACTAGAGGTCACAACATTGTGACATGTTACTAATTGCTTAATGTGCTTTAGGGAGGATTCACGAGTCAAGGGTGATGACATGGTGCAAAGTTGGTGCGATATTACAGACAAAAAGGCAGGATGGCTGATGGGAAGTTGGAAATTTAGAAATTTAGAAAAAATGTAATATGAATTTCCACAATTTACTGCAAAAAAAAAGAAAAGATAACCGATTCATTACCATGAGCTTCCCTATTTGAAAGCTCAGCTTGTTTTGTCTTGAATGTATGTAAAAGACGTAACAGAGCTCAGGATGTCGTTCCCCAGACTCATCAGTAATTTAACAGACTCTTAACTCAATACGTGCTGCACATTCAGTCAGCATTAGCAGGAATAACAGTGTGGTGTGGATACTTTTAATTTTCATAGTCATGGAGAGCTGGAGGTTCACTTACAGTTGTGATTTCAGTGCTGCTCGGCAGGCTGCTCGGTTAGTTGGCTGAATTTGTCGAAGCTGCGTGTGTTTTTAATGTGACCTACATAAAGAATGCCTGTTCTTCCTCTCCCAGTTACAGTTGACGTAAGCACCTCCACTCTCACGCACGTCAGGCCCCCTGTTATGTCATCACTCCCCCCCCCCCTTTTTGTATCCATACTTTTTCCATCCCCTCTTTTCTTTCATTGGTTGAAAACGGACTATATGTGGCAATGTGGGGCAGCAGGCGCCTTTTTAGCTCATGTAGATCAGGGAAAAGAGGAACTCTCTTGGTTCTCCAGAGCAGAACATGTTTTTTTTTAAGTGGCATAAATGTGGAAGTTTTTTTGTTTGTTTTGGTACCATTACCATTTAGTTCCAGCCTCTTAAATGACAGACAAAATAAGCAATGCGAAGACTTCAACTGGGGCTTTTGGAAATTCTGATGTGTGTTTTTACACTTTTTGTGACCAAACAATTAATCATTTAATTTAGAAAATAAAAGCATTGGTCCATGATGAACAGAATTGCTAATTGCAGCCTCAGTGTGCAACAATAGCAAGATGCAATATTCTTTTTTTTCCCATAGTTTTCATGCTCTTCTTATTCTCATACAGTACATGAACTGAACCAGCTGTACATGATAATACACATTTTTTTGATCTCCTCCCAGATTTTGAACTCTCACAGCAAATTGAATTTCAATACATCTGAAATTATTATTGTGGTAGTATAGCAATAAATCCCTTAAAGATGTTTATGTTTATGTCCTCTAAAGTGTCTGACCTGGACTATACTGACTTGTATCAGTCCAAAGTTCGTCACTAGAGAAGTGTTTTCATCCTCTGGGAATGGAGATGTCTGTGCATTAGCCAAGAATCTGAGGCTACATTCATACTAGTTCGTTTTCATTTTAAAACGGAGATTTAAAACAAAAGCAACCTCATAACATCCATTCCATCAATGTACAAACTCAAATACTCCACCATATAATAACCCATACAATGAGGTTACCATTCGCCTATAGCCTACATACAGACTCTTTTAGTCGGGCTATTCTTTAAAATGCATTTGCATGGTATTTGCTTTACAGCAGAATCACCCTTTTTCTTTAATGTATTATTACAATGCTGTTCAATGTAGCCGCACCACTAAATGTTGACAAAAATTTAGCAAGTGAGCCTAATGCTAAATAACATGTATCTATCTGTAGTAAATCTGTGAAGTCAAAATGTGAAAATGCCGGTGTATAGCAGAACAGTAATGCGACAACACGGTTTCCATGGCACTTGGGTCCTTGTGTGCCACCAGCTGCCACCCGCAAATGTATTGGTTTGATGTCGGAGACATAATCAACAGTATTGAATATACCCCCTCCCTTTGCTCCAGATAATAGCTTCATTTGTGCCGTTTTTTCCCAAATAAATTACCCTGCTGATATCAATATCATGAATCAATTAAATGAATGAGATTCAAGCGAGAAAAGCCTCTGCCAAAAGGTCACAAGTTCATTCCCAGCAACGTACACCAGAGTGAATGTGTGCCTTTATTACAAAAAGTGCATTCACTAAGATACATCCACACAATACAACATATATAACATATATAATGGCCTTATATTTAGCCTATCTTATATTGCATATTGTCTGTTTAAGCAGCTGCCAATATTAATGTGCATATTTACTCTGGTAATCTATCGCCTGTAGTTCAAACCTATATAGTTATATAGGTTTATATATATATATATAAACCTGTACACACACACACACACACACACACAAAGCACACGAACACCTTCACAGAGCAGAATGTCCTGCTGCTGCTCAGAGCACGGTGAGACCAAAATGGAAGGATGACAGACATGAGAGGCAAAAGATTAAGGGCCTTTGATGTTCATTTCTCTCCCTCTCTCTCTGTGTGTGTGTGTGTGAGACAGTGACAGAGGCAGGGAGGGAGAGGGCAGGAACATTTACTTCCACTTTTGACTCTGTGTGGTGCTTGTGACCTTTAGCTGTGTGCCATTTGAACTCTCCACTCTATTTGAACCTTCCAGACTAAAGTGGGCTTGACTGATACCACCTTCGCTCTCTCTCTCTCTCACTGAGTGTGAGCACTTGTTGAGATTTAAACAGAGGGTTGCCTGGTGTCTTTTTGTCTAACCTTTCTTTGGGAAATTGGGGAATTTTTTTTTTTTTTGAATGTTTAGATTATTCCTTGAAACAAACTATTGCTGTGTATGGAACAGATCTAAAACAAAATGTAAAAAAAAAAAATGAGTCAAGTTCAAGCCTTATAACCAAACCTCAAAGTTTGGGTAGTGCCTGATTTTTTGTTACTCTTTTTTATTTTTTGTCGGAGGGGCAAGAGAGGCTGAAAAAAAGAGATCCTCGAGGCAGAATGAGAATTATCGGAGTGTGTTTCTGAGTGGCTGCACAAACCCATTTGTGAAATACTGATGGGGACAGAAAAGTTAAGCAGCTGTCATGACAGCTGGTGCACAATCTTTAGCTTCTAATTTCCAAAGGCTCTGTCTCTGTTTAACCTGTGTTGCTGAGTCTATGGAAGTACGGGAAATGTGCCTGCAGTGATTGTTTGTCATACTGGATTTTTTTCTCTCCCACCTGGGGAACTTTGCCCCCCTTCACCGCGCTCCAGCTCATATCAAAGAACAGAGAGATTGACAGATGAGTTCTCACACATCCTTCTATCAAGGATGCTGGGGAGCCGCAGCAACCCAGAAGCTCCTTCTGGAACAGAGAGAAGAAAGGCCAGGCTCAGTTGCTCGTTTTCCCCATTGATCGGCAAGCGAAGCGGACTCCATTAGAGCTCTGGATGATACGGATAGGATAAATCATTAAGGAATAGAGCGATGGGAGGAAATGATTGCTGCAATCCAGTAAAGTGGGTTAGAGGAGGTATCCCTGGAGTTTAAACTCCCCTCTGTCGTAGCTCGTCAATGTGCAGATGTGTTTATATGTACCTGTATGTGTGTGTGTGTGTGCAGTCGTGTGTCTGTGTAGAAAGAGTGGAGAGGAAGAGGTATGAGTGCACGGTGCGGGAGAATATGCGATGATTTGCACAGACATCAGTGCATAATCACCATGTTAGAGGGCTGGATCATTCAAATTGCACGCACTCAAAACATTTATTGACTTATTCCTTGTAATCCACGCACACAGTCATTGTTTTATTTGAGAAATTAATCACTGAGATTTCTGCCAGCACCCCGATAACGTGGCGTTAAATGGAATTTTGTTTGTGGTGCTCACAGGATTGAAAAATGACATACAGCATACATACTCTACCCAGAAACAACATCTCAGTTACTCACAATAATCCACTGAACACACCACAGTTTTCATCGCCACCATCACGGTAGAAAGTACAGTTGTAGTTCCAATAAATAAACAGCTGA
>JBBPCS010000151.1:0-10633 GCA_037974645.1 Hollardia meadi
GAAATCATGACCCGGTTACTCAAGATAATCCACAGACCTTGTTGTGAGCAGTTTCATGGAGGAACTATTTTCTTTACATATCACTGCGCAGAAGGAAGCACGCATGGACGAGAGGCTCAAGCTTGTGACAGAGCGGGATGTAAACATTAATGGTGTCTACCTTGGCTGAGATGTAATGTTAGTTAGCTTAGTTAGCTAGCCTCTCTCATCTAGATGAATAATAGCACTACGGGTAAGAAGAAAAATATATATTTTGGATTTTGGGGTGAAATCAACACATTTCAAGCTATGTTTGATATCACAACTTTTGTATTTTACAAATCATGAGGAAGTTGTTCTCTGTTCTATTAATCTGGACAGATTGCTTGTTTGTATTTAATCAGATCTTCTAGAAAAGTCCAGAGTTGTGTTTCAGCAGCCAGGAGAGAGAAGCTACCACATCTATTACCAGATCATGTCCAATCACAAGCCAGAACTACAAGGTAACGCCACCCAAATCATAACTTGACCAATCACGAGCCAGAACTACAAGGTAACGCCACCCACCACATAACCCGTCCAATCACAGGCCAGGATCATGACATACCATCGACATTATTCTGTAAAGGTGTAACTCAAAGTTTAAATATGAGAACGTCAAATGATGTCACCATTTAAAGTTCTGTATATAACCAGTCCATTTAGCCTCTTAGCTCTCATAAGCATTGTAGCAAATTTAGAAATCACCGCTGATGATTCTCCGTGAGCATTTTAGGGTGCGTTTGATATGTGTCACTTAGCGTGCTAGCCGGGTGGTGCATTAACTCAGTGATTGATTCTGGTAAATGCAGCCACTTTTTAACTACGCTGAGGTACAATAAGGCTAACTTTAACCTATAACGACGTCATCCTTCGTTTTGGGGCATTATTGTTTTTACTCAGTAACGGATTTACCTTGAAATGTAGTGAAGTGCAATACTTGTTATAAAAAGTATTTAAGTAAAAGTAAGTAAAACTTACCGATTTAAAAAATACTCAAAAGAGTACAAGTACACAAAAAACTACTTAACTACAGTAATGTGAGTACATGTAATTCATTACTTCCACCCCTGCTTGTACTTAAGTATTTCTACTTTATTAAGCTTTTGACATCTCCTGTACATTAACATTAACATTAACTGACAGCTGCGAGTTAGATTGAAGTTAAAGATGTGGCATAAAAATATGATAAAGATAGAAAATTCAGCATGTTGTCAAAGATTAAAGCAGACTAAAATAAATATTTTCAGCCTGACGTCTTCCATGAAACCTGTCTAGTGTCTCGTCTTGTTTCAGACGTTATCAGTTCAGCAGAGAGTCGTTTCACCTCTCAAAGTCTGTTTCATTTCAATAAGAAAGGATCAAATATGTCACAACGAAACATATTTTCTTCTTCACTCTCTCAGTAATCCAAAAACATCATTTAGCTGACAGCGCCACCATTTGACTGCACAATGAGTACTTTTATTTTACTGATTACATTACTTTTTAAAGTATGTTTACTTTTAAGTACTTGTAATTTCACAGTATGCTCTGGGTACTTTAAGTAAAGGATCCGAGTACTTCTTCCACCATGTTGAAAACGTTCCTACAAAATTGGGATCGAGTGATGTGGGGGTTTTCTTTATAATAATCACTCCAAATATGATTATAGAAAAGTTCAAAAATGTTGTTTTCCTATTGATACACACAAATACAGCAGAAAAATGTAGGAAATAAAGCTATGATGCAGTATATTTACATGAATGTGATCCTTTTTTTTTGCCTTTTTCACTTAAAGACTACAAACTGTAAATCACCGACACCATGCATAAATAAACTAAAAATAAAATATGTTCACTGTTTTCACTAACAGACAGACTGCAGAGTTACTTTGTTAAAGAGTTCTTCTGTATTTTTATCAGGGAAAAGTATAACTCATTTTAATAAAGCATGTTTGTTTATTTAACAGACTCCTTCAGGTGTGTCTGAGGAGCTGTCCTCCACGCTCAGGGTTGATCATGATAATTAAGAAACAGAGTGTAACGCTGTGATTAATGCCATCGTCCTGTGTTGCAGACATGCTGCTGGTGACCACCAACCCGTACGACTACCACTTCTGCTCTCAGGGTGAGACCACAGTGGAGAGCATCGACGACGGAGAGGAGCTGAAGCTCACTGATGTAAGAAACACACTCCTCACCCTAAAACACACACACACGCACTGTTTTCTGACGATACCCTCTGCATGTGTGTGTGTAGCATGCCATGGACACGCTGGGCTTCACTCCAGAGGAGAAGTACGGCTGCTATAAGATCGTCGGAGCCATCATGCACTTTGGGAACATGAAGTTCAAGAAGAAGCAGAGAGAGGAGCAGGCCGAGGCCGACGGCACAGAGAGTAAGAGTTCACTGAATCGGTTTGTGCCGTGGAAGCATGGATGAAGCTTCTTTTCAAACAAATTCAAAGTGCTTCACTAATGCAAAGACTTCCAACAACAAGAGAATAAAATCAGTCAAGATGGAATAAAATGAGATTTAAAAGCACATACAGAGTGCCAAACTATGTGTGTTCAGTTCTGCTGACTCTTCCTCATCATCACAGTGGTGGAACAGAGATGTGTCAGGTGTTAATGGCCGCTGAGGTGACATGTGTGTGTGTGTGTGTGTGTGTGTGTGTGTGTGTGCTGTGTGTGTTCAGGTGTGGACAAGGCTGCGTATCTGATGGGCATCAGCTCTGCGGACCTGCTGAAAGGCCTGCTGAACCCCCGCGTCAAGGTCGGACACGAGTTCATCGTTAAAGGACAGACAGTCGAACAGGTAACTGATCAATCAGTCAGTCAGTCAATCAATTATTCTATCAATCAGTCCACCAATCAATCAATCAGTCAGTGCGTGTGTGTGTTTGTGTGTGTGTTTGTAGGTCAACTATGCAGTGGCAGCCCTGGCCAAAGCCACGTACGACCGCATGTTTAAGTGGCTGGTGAGTCGCATCAACTCGTCCTTGTCCACGTCTCTGCCTCGTCAGTACTTCATCGGCGTCCTCGACATCGCCGGCTTCGAGATCTTTGAGGTAAAGAGAACGACTGCGGTGTCGAACCAAGATCCGAAAGTTTCCACTAAACCACGGTGACCACAGGACAGGTGGACGGGGGTTGTTAGCTAATAAGACACAACATGTTTCAGACAGACTTCTTATCAGCCATGTTGTTTTGATGGAGAAAGCTGACATCCATCTTTTTTTTATAACAGTTCGCCTTTTATGATCACGATTCTGTTATTTCACACAGCTACAAACATGTTTATCTCTTTCTGCAGTTCAACAACTTCGAGCAGCTGTGTATCAACTTCACCAACGAGAAGCTGCAGCAGTATTTCAACCACCACATGTTCATCCTGGAGCAGGAGGAGTACAAGACGGAGGGCATAGAATGGACCTTCATCGACTTCGGTTTGGACTTGCAGGCCTGCATTGACCTCATAGAGAGGGTGTGTGTGTGTGTGTATCGCTCATGTCTTGTCAACACAGTTCACACATTGTGGCGGGGGGTTTCAGGAGGAGGTTATCACGCTCACTGTGTTAGTACAGCTCCAGTATCGATTGATCGTTCAAAGTGTTGATCAGTGGGGTGTTAGCTTTATTAGATAGAAGAGAAACAAAATATGAAACTGCAACAAATGAATGGATTTTGGATTTTCAGCCCATGGGTATTCTGTCCATCATGGAGGAGGAGTGTATGTTCCCCAAGGCCACGGACCACAGCTTTAAAACCAAACTCTACGACAACCATCTGGGGAAGTCACCCAATTTCCAGCGGCCACGGCCAGACAAGAAGCGCAAATATGAGACGCACTTTGAGGTGGTTCACTACGCTGGAGTGGTGGGTATCAGCTCATTGTTGGAGTTACTTTGCTCAGTTTGGAATCAGAAAATATTTATTACCTCCACCAAAAGGTTAGGTTTTTAGTTCGGTTTGTTTGTCTCTTATTTCTGCTTTAGTACTACCCCAGGAGACGGGGCCTTTTGGGTCCAGGAACTAAATTAGTAAAGCTACCATTACAGCAGTCGAACAGCCTAAAGACATCTCTCTGAAAAATGAGTCCTTTAATATGTGGTTTACTTTTAAGGCCATATTTTTAGGATTGTTTTGAAGTTGTCTTAACATGGATGTTAAAATTTAGATTAATAATTTCATACACTAAGACTTGGCATGGTTTGTGGTTCTAGCGTTAAGGATTCAAAATGAGCACAGACAATTAGTTGTTTTTCTTTGGCAACAAAACCAAAATATTTCTATTTCAACTTGATTTGACTAAAAGGAATTTTGGCAAATCCAGTCATAGATTATATATGACCAAAGTCAGTCAAATCTTTGTGTCATCTGTATCCACCTTATTCTCGGGGGCGCTACGGTAGAAATGATGATGAGCGTAACTTCCAGTATGATAGCGGAAGTAGTGGTAAACTTGTTAGTCCCAGTGGCTAACCATGGTGGCTGTTGGACAACAGCGGTCCTTTCTAAAGTAATTTACCTTCAATTTAGCAACATATTTAACTGAAGTAACAGTTATTTTCAAAAATGTTCTTGTGGAGCTCTGGTACTTGTTGTGCTGTTCACGGTGTACTAGCAGCCAGACTAAGCTAAGCTAAATTTTTGGCTTCAATAACAGTGTTTTGAACATGCACCCAAAACAAAAATTGATTGTTCCTGTCACCAATGATACAGTTTCCTTTGCCAACCTACAGACAAGGAATCCAAAAGAATGTGGCTGAAAAACCTAAACTTGAAGAGACCAAAACGCTGTATGAGTGCTCATTTCATTTTGTCCACAAAAAGCCAACGCAGGAAACCCCACATCCAAATTTGTGGTTGGGTTACGTCTAACTGTCATTACAAAACGCATTGAAAAAAGTTTAAAAAGTTAAGTGGATAAATAAAGAAACGTATTATAATGTTTTGCATAGTTTTAGCTAGTAGGAGATACTGAAAGGAAGGGGCCCGAGAACGGAGCCTTGGGGAACTCCTGATCGACACCAAGGAGACTACTGGATAAGACAGCAGGATTCACACTTTTCTCTGCGTAGAGTTAAATCTATCCAATGAGAATGAGAGTAAAAATCAGTTCATAATCATAGTTGGTCTGTATCTCACTGTAGGTGCCGTACAATATCACCGGCTGGCTGGATAAGAACAGAGACCCTCTGAATGAGACGGTGGTGGCTCTGTTCCAGAAATCCTCCAACAAACTGATGGCCGGACTGTTTGAGAACTACATCAGCTCTGACATGGGTACTTAGCCAAACAAACGCTATCTGGAAAACATAAACACCGAGCCCATAGTAAACCAGCATTGTTTGTTGTTGTTTCAGCCGGTGATCCAAAGTCTGAAACCAAACTGAGGAGGAGGAAAGCAGCTTCCTTCCAGACAGTTTCACAGTTACACAAGGTGAGTTGGACTAAAGTGATCAAGAAGGGGGCTGAAAACAGGTCAGAGAAATAAATGTATAAATAGTGTCACCATGACTTCAAAAACACAGCCTTGAACAGAATACATTTACTACTGAATACTGTTTTTGTGTGTAAATACAGGAGAACCTGAACAAGCTGATGGCTAACCTGCGCAGCACTCAGCCTCACTTTGTGCGCTGCATCATCCCCAACGAGGCCAAGAATCCAGGTGCAGACCTGTGTAGCTCTAATGTTCATCACTGTAACAATAACATTAGTATGCTAACACACATCAGCATGCACACAAGTAGCATGCTAATGCCAACAGTAGCATGCTAAAACACATTAGCATGCTAATGTTGGCATTTTAATTCCAATAGTTGTGACAGATGTCATGGTATTTCAATCAGAGCTACTGTACTAGTTTCATTATTGATTCATCTGTCGATTAGCTTTTTGATTAATCATTTTCTCCATGTAATTTAAAAAAATAGAATAGTCTGTCTTCAGATCTCTTGTTTTGTCCGTCCAACAGTCCAAAAAACAAATACCATCATTTCAAAATCATCTGAAACAGAAAAAAGCAGAACAGTTTCACACTGGACAAACTGAAACCAGAGAATGATTTACTTAAACAATTAATCAATTTTGTAAAATTGTTGTCAATTAATTTTTGGTGCATAATCAGCATCCAAAGGGCCACGTCACATATTGAATATCATTGTGATTAATCGATTGGATCTGCTAATAATAACTTACAAAAACTCAAGACTCTCAGTGTCACAAATGCAAAATAAAAGTAACTTAAACTTGCAGTGTGGAACTTCTGTCTCCCTCTTCTGGCAGTGAGAGTAATTACACAAACACTGTCGACATGCTTATGACCACATACGCTCCCGACATATTTCTAGTTGCTGTAGCCTGTAGCCCATACTGAACCCTAATCCCTCGCTATGGTTGCTCCCCCTTCTGCTCTGGAAAACTAGTCTTTGCTAAAACGCATCGCTACCGGTGAGCCAACCGGCCAGAAAGTCGCCACCAACACCAGTTTAAAAACTATGGTATACTGCGAAATACAGAGAGATTTATCTGCCGGTGATCAGCTTAATCAGCATTGTGTGTGAACTCCTTTGGCTTGAAGGTAATGGTCGTTCATTTAGATGAAAACAGTTCCGCACTCCAGGTTTAAATCAACATTTTGAATGAAGTGGAAGAACAGCAGCTTTGATCTAAAACATTAAAAACAAAAAGCGAAGCAGTCATTGCAGATGTCTTCAGTGTCCCTGTGTGATTTCCAGGTGTGATGGATCCCTTCCTGGTCCTCCATCAGTTGAGGTGTAATGGAGTCCTGGAGGGGATCAGGATTTGCAGGAAGGGCTTTCCAAACCGTATCCTGTATGCCGAGTTCAAACAACGGTCAGTCCCAAACTGAACCACACACACAAGTTTATGTTTCTGTTGTTTTTCTCTTCAGTAATCCGTGATTATTATCTTTCTCAGTTATCGCATCTTGAATCCCACTGCGATTCCAGAAGACTCGTTTGTGGACAGCAGGAAAGCCGTGGAGAAACTGCTGGGCTCTCTGGACATAGACCACACCCAGTACAAGTTCGGACAGACTAAGGTTCAAATACTGTGAATTAAGCTACGAGGGTCTACAGTGAGTGTCGCAATGAGTTCAGACCACTACTGTTGATACCACAATCTCCTCTGTCCTCTCCTCTCAGGTGTTTTTTAAGGCGGGTCTGTTGGGTCAGTTGGAGGACATGAGGGACTCCCGTCTGTCTCAGATCCTCACCATTGTTCAGGCCATGTCCAGAGGGAAGCTGATGAGGATGGAACGAGACAAGATGATGCTGCAAAGGTCAATACGGCAATCTTCAGATTAATGACAAAGAGTAATAGCAGCAGACAAAACCCTCCAGTGTAGGTGATCGATGGTGCATTCATGTGCAGGCAGACAGGTTGTGTTGAATGAGAAGGAAACCGATCTGAAAACTGACAGCTGTGGATTCTGATTGTTCCTCTCAGGGAGGCTGTGATGGTGATCCAGTTCAACCTCAGAGCGTTCTTCTCTGTGAGGACGTGGCCGTGGATGATGTTGTTCTATAAGCTCCGCCCCCTGCTCAGGAGCGCCCAGGTGGAGAAGGAACTGGCTGCTCTCAATGAAGATTTCACCAAATTAAAAGAGGCCTTCGACAGGTCTGTCTCTTCATATTTAGAAAGTAAAATGAGCTAACAGACAGATTAACTGTATGAATGTGTTCTCAGTCTGCTGCTCTGCCTTGTGCTTTCTGTCGCCTTGGTTTGTTGTTGGGTTTTCCTCCATCAGGTCAGAGGTGAAGCGTCGGGAGGCGGAGGAGCGGCAGGTGGTTTTGGTTCAGGAGAAGAATGACCTGGCTCTGCACCTCCAAGCTGTAAGTGGCACTGAAATCTTTTCCCCCCCCGGTATCTATTTATATCTGCTATTATCATGCGAGCTGTGACTCTAATCTGGATAGACTGATGTTGTTAATGCACACAGAACAGCTTGCAGTCGGAGCACTGACCTCTCCGGTCTCAGCCTGCAGTCTTTGCCAAGGTATTAACCTCATGTCACAGTACGGTGGCCGAAAGAGCTCAGCACACTGCAACTTGAGAAAGCACATGCAAACAGACAAAACACAAGCTAATTAAGAGAAAGATCATCCATTTGACAACACGTGCTGCAAATAGACACAACACAACCAAGCAGAACACAGCTTGGACACTCTTGTTGCTACGGTTTGTGACTCATGAAGTTACTGAAGTCAGGTGGGTGCTTGCCATACACCAACTTTCTTTTCCTAAGATGGTGAAGGAATGACCCGCCCTACTCTGCCTCTGATTGGCTAATACTTGATTAGGTTTAGACATGAGGAGTGATGATTGGTTAGGGTTATGGTGCGTAAAATTTTTTCGCATGGCCAGATTACATTCAAAGTCCATGGAAAGACTGAACTCAAACTCAAACTGGGAACCAGTCAGCCTCAGGTAGCGCTGGAAGCCTCAGTCATTGAGGCACAGTTTCTGGAGAAGGCGGTGAAATTCACCAAGCTGTGTGCGTCTCCGGATGATATTAAGAACCCAGATGCGACAGCGTTTGTTTTTCCAATGTATCTGGACTTCCACAAGTACAAAGCAGCAATGGTTGCTACTTCGGCCATGGTTGATCTCCTCTCCTCTTTTCCGGAAGAAAAGGGTGAATATTCGCAGGTTTTATTCTCGAGTAACGCGGGGCGGCGCTTTCGGTCGGAACGCACCATTAGGATAATATTAAAGTAAACCAATCAGAGGCAGACTAGGGCGGGCCATTTGTTTTCTTAAGTTGCAGCGTTCTGAGCTCTCACGGCCACCGTACACGAGACGTGGTTAAAGATTACGGTCTAGACCTGCTCTATATGAAAACTCATGGAATAACTGTTGTTGCAATTTGACGCTGAGTGGAAATTGATTGCCCTTTATCACACATGCTGTTGGCTATTGGCATTGATCATTGGACCTTTAGAATCACGTGTAACAAGACAAAGAGAAACATAAACCACAGGTTCTGAATAGTAGAACATCAATTGAGACATTCAGCAGGTACAGAACAGGAAAGCCTTATTGTGAACAACATTTTGAACTTCTGTAGCTCATTCTTTTGTAAAACTTGTTATGTTCTTTCCATTTGAATCATCCAGGAGCAGGACAACCTGATGGATGCAGAAGACCGCTGCAACCAGCTGATTCAGTCCAAAATCACCCAGGAGTCGAAGTTGAAGGAGATGCAGGAACGTCTGGAGGACGAGGAGGAGGTGAGCGTCAAGCTGATGTCCAAGAAACGTCAGCTGGAGGACGAGGTGGTGTCACTGAAGAGAGATGTGGACGACCTGGAGATGACCCTGGCTAAAGTGGAGAAGGAGAGACATGGAGTGGAGAACAAGGTGTGTGCAGGGTTCCTTCACTTTAGAATCACAGTGACATCACTGGTGACGGGTGGAACCGATGAGATTAAATGTTTGTCTTTCTCCATCCAGGTGAAGAACCTGTCCCAGGAGATGTGTGTTCTGGATGAAACCATAGCGTCTCTGAACAGAGAGAAATCTGCCCTGCAGGAGGCTCACCAGCAGGTTCTGAATGACCTTCAGGCACAGGAGGACAAGGTCAACATGCTGGTCAAGGCAAAAGCTCGACTGGAGCAGCAAGTGGACAATGTAAGAGAAGAATCGAAATGTCTGAATGCTAAGATAACCAAACTGTCTGTCCAAACAGGAAGAGGTGTACCAAACTGTCTGATGTTTATTTTTCTGTCCACATCATCATCAAAGTTCTACTTTCATGATAAATGAAAGGAAAATGAGTGAATTAATAATAGGGGTGTAATGGAACATTGTTGACCCGTGGTTCATACGGTTCGGCACGCATGTAGTCCGTGGATTAATTTCAAAATACAACCATCATAGTGTGAAAAACAGTTTTACAGCCACTTTTTTAGGGGTAGGACCCCTAATATCTTCTTATGGCCAACTAATTTCTCTTAAAGGACCACTAGAACCACTTTTAGGAACTGTACTGTAGAACTTCTTCTTTTACCCATAAGAACCACTCTAAACCTCCTAAAGGACCTCTAAAACCCCTTCAATGACAACAACAACCATCTAAAAGGAACTCTAGAATATCCTCGGTGTCTGTTAGAACCTTCTAAATAACCACTAGAACCAGGACCTAGAAAGGTTTTTTTTTGTGTGATAATTAGAACCACCTGAAAGATCTCTAGAATCCTCTCAATGACCTACAGAGCTATGTACCAGACCCATAGGGCCTCCTCACTAGAAGAATCTAACTTGACATCTTCCCCAGAGTCTTTGTGCTTCTCGCAGGTTCCTATGGATCATGGTTGGACCTACGGCTGTGGTCCTGCTGGACACCCACTGCTGCTATTATTACTATTACATAGTTATTACTATTATCATCATCATCATTATTATTATTATTATTATTATTATTATTATTATTATTAATAATAATAATAATAATAATAATGATTAATATCTCTTACTATATTTTAAAATAGCTCCTACAGCTACTACTATTTTTAACAGTAGTAATATTTCTATAGCTTTTACTATTATAGTTACTTTCTATCTGTGTTTGTGCCTGTCTCCCCCGCTCCCCCCCATGCCCCC
>JBBPCS010000151.1:10733-22750 GCA_037974645.1 Hollardia meadi
GAAACACACACACACACACACACACACACACACACACACACACACACACACACACACACACACACACACACACACACAGCTAGCGACTTATTTTCATATCTGCCTTAAAGCTGCATCAACCAATTTGATTTGCAGACAAACCCAAACACATGCTCCGGCCCTTTAATACGTTGTTATGGGGAATGTGTTAGTGTGTGTTAGTGTGTGTGTGTGTGTGTGTGTTTACATGCTGCCTTGCTCCACGTTAGGTCCTCTGATGAAGAACGGGACTCTGATGTCAAACTCGTACGGCATGGATTTACCTGCGGACACACGGTGTTAATATAACTCGCTGTCATAAAGGTGTGTCCACATTGTCTGTCAACACCTGAGACAAAACTGTCACATGACTCTTTCCTGATGTGCCACCTCTGTTCTTAGGGTTTAATGAGGTGAGCACAAAACGACATCAGTCAAGCAGTTGAAACAATCAAGTCAAGTCCCAGAAAATACATTAAGGATGAGAAATGATGCACCAGATGTAGCTACGAGTTAATTTCCACCTGGAGTCCTTCTCGTGATCGGGATTCAGACCTGCAGGCTGCCATTTGGTTTTCTCGTTACTGTTCAGAGAATTCTTGCTCATTTTTACCTTTGACGAGGCCAAACTGTCCGATGTGGTAGCCGTGATCAGACGTGTAGATGATGTAGGTGTTGTCCAACTCGCCCATCTCCACCAGCATGTTGTATAGCTGAGACACACAGAGAGACAGAAGTCACTGTTTAGATGCCGTTTACACAGTTTTACTTTGATTTCACTTTGCAAACAGACCTCCCTCTGCAGACCTGAGGAAGCAGTGTGTCACCTACCTTCTCCACACTGTCGTCCACAGACAGAAGCGTCTGCAGTCGCTTCCTCTGCAGCATGTTGGTGAACTCCATGTGAATGGGCTTCATGGGGCCGGTGTAACGCATGATCCAGTGCTTGTCTGGGTTCGGAGCGTAGTTATAACTGGGAGTACTGGAGGCGGAGGAGAGAGAAAGATGAAAGAAGCGAGGTGTTAATGTGGAGAGACAGAAGGTGCTGAGGTGAGAAGGAGGAGAAACCTGGAAAAACATTTGTGACAGTGATGTGTCACTACAGGTTCAGGTGAGAGGATGAAGGAGTTTTGAGACTTATCAGTCGACAGAACATTGGATCACAGCAGGAATCATTTCACCCTTCATCTCGGCAATCACGCGGTTAAAAGTGGAATTAGTTCACACCAGAAACTGTCACAATATTCAGGTTTCCATACAAATGTATCGCAAATGTTAACCAAAAAGTAAATGAGAAATTTGCAAAAGAAAATGCAAATACAAGCTTGTTTCCATCCACTAGTGTCAGGTAGGTTTTAAATAATGATTATTTTCATTACTGATTAATCTGCTGATTATTTTAAGGATAAATAATTTAGTCTATGAAATGCCAAAGAATTGTGAAAAATTCCCAGTTTCCCAGAGTCCAAAATGACATCTTCTTCTTTTGTCCATCCAACAAGCCAAAAACCCAAAGAGTCTTCATTTACTGTCAGAAATGACAAAGAAAAGCAGCAAATCGTCACATTGAAGAAGCTGCAACCAGCGAAGGTTTGACAGTTCTGCTTAAGAAACGGTTCATCAATGAGCAAAATTGGTGAAAACTAATTTTCTTCTAATCGACTCGTCGGTGAATCGACTAATCGTGGCAGCTCTACATTTATGAGTTGGTTCATCGAGACATGCAGTAGGTGGCGCCAAAAAACTTCAGTCAGAAAACAGATAAAGAAATGCAGAAGAAGAGAACATGACGTAATTAAAAGAGCGCCACTCAAACACGATGCGACGCCTGTGTTAGAAATGGTCGGCCAGTGACTACCTCGGCATTTTTGCTTATTGTGATGTCATTTCTTATCGTATCTTCAAATACTTTATATCCTTAAAATCTGTACAACCTAAGCTAAAAGATTATGTAAGTTACAGCACACTTTACCGCATGTAACATAACGTAATGACGTCATTGGACACATAATGATCTGTTTTCATAGGGTTATTAATGTGAGGAAGGTTACATCAGATCTGTCTGCAGCCCAAGCCCTCAGGAAGAGCGCCAGGCTGTAAAACAGTGGATTAATTAATTAATTAATTATTTTGAGCATCACAACCTGCTAAATTACTTAGTTTGATATCAGAATTTGATCCATTGGGTCCAATTACATTTGTAAAATCTAGAAGAGCCGCATTATTAAATTATATAATTCCCATTCAAGTTAGCAGAGCGCTAAACCAGAAGTTAGCTGCTCAAACGGCGGAAGTCACTAGAGTGCCTGCTCTATGGGCCCCAATGCGGAAGATCAGAGTAATTTTAGACCTGGTAGGTCCATCGTTTTCTGCTTCATGCGCCATTAAGCAACTTTCGTAGGAATGAACGGGGCCCTGCCTCCAAGGCCGTATCCAGATTTTCCTTTCTAGATCCTTAGTGCAGCCAGGAGGAGATGGCAGAAGCTTCAGTCGGAGTGGAAACAGCTGATCAGTCATGTGGATTAAATGTTTGCTACGTTAGATCTTATTCGGAAAAGGTGTTTCCATCTCCAGCTAAGAGCATTAACTCATTTTCAAAAAACTTCCTCAAGTGAGCATTAAAACAACGTGGATGTCGATGTAAAGATGGCAGGTGGAATTAGTTTACTTGTGATGCTGAGCGCTGGTGATAGTGTGTGGAGCTCAGTATACTGACATGTGTTTGGAGACAGTCCACGCATCAAGCTGTGTGTGGAGTAATGACTGCAGATGCTCCTGTTCATTAATAACACACACACTCTTGTCCTGCTGTGTTAGCTACAGAGGATGTTCCAACAGTGTGTTCTGTGTGGATAATGAATGACTCCCATCAGCCAACTCATTTACTCCTCTCTCCTCCGTCCTCGTCTCCTCCTCAGCAGCTACATAATTAAACTGCGTTGGGACAGAAATAACCTAAAACACGAAGCTGGACTCAACTCTGCAGCTCCGCTTCCTCCTGACCCGACAGCTGGAAACATCTGCTTCACTCAGAACAAACATCACATCAGCAACATCAGGGTGGCCTGTGGAGCTGCTGCTCTGCTTAAGAACAGTGTATTTGTACATGCTGAATGACTGATAAGTTCGTGTCCTAAGGTGGATGGAGATGAGTTATACAGCTCACGATGAGTTCCAACTCTCTGAGTCACAATGCAGAAAGTTTGAAGTTCATAACTTTTGTGGTATTTCTGTTTTATCTAATTAAAGATTGTCTGAGAAAATGGACAACATTGCCCTTCATGAAGTCAACCGTTACCTCGGTCTCAAAGGCTGATCAAACAAGGAGGTCTACGAGGACACGGTGGCAACACTAGGGGAGGGTGCCCCTTCTTACAGCATGGTGAAGAGGTGGGCAGAGAGAGCCTGGAAGATGACCCCTGTCCTGGAAAGCCGGTCACTGGAAATCTGGTGAGCCGAAGCAATGAGGTCACTGAAGATGTCTTAAGCAGAAGTATTTATTTAGCTTGGTGCATCAAGAAGAGTCAAAGATGACAACAGTTCAACAAGTGAAATGTCATCCCCAAGTCTGTCTTCCTGACAAAGGGCGTATATAAGGTCCAGCTTACGTTATGAAATGCGTAGTTATACAAATGTCCTCTTACTATTGGACGGTTGTGAAATGTACTATGTAAATGCATTAGTACATTGACACATGACTAGTGAACTCTCACCTGCATTTCAAGGGCATCAGCTCTGTCTCTAAACAGAATGTAGTCACACCAAGATAAGCTGTACCTTCTAAACTGTAAACAAGCAGTGAATGGACCAAAGGTCATTAAATAGAGCATAACTAATAAAAACATGGATTAAATGAGCCAAATATAATTAAAGTGACCAAATATATAAAAAATTCCTTCACATCCATGACATGATCTTGACAGATTGATGAATAACACAACAACGGAGCTGGGTATCTCCCAGGAACTCCAAATGACCAGGGTCTCCGCTCGCTGGGTCCCCAAACTCCTTGGGCCTGATGAGAAGCGGATTCAGCACAACATGTCAAGGGATGATCTTGCCATTTTTTAAGGTGGATCCTGAGAGGTTTCTCCAGCAATTCATAACCATGCAGGAGACTTGGGTCCACCACTTCCAACCAAGAGATGACCGAACAATCGAAACAGCGGGAACACCCAGAGTCTCCGGCTCCCAAGAAAGTCAAAACGGTAAGGTCCGCAGGCGAGGTGATGGACTCAGCTTTCTGGGATGCAAAGGGAGCACTGCTGGTGGACTACCTGGAAAAGGGTCACGCCATTACAGGGGCCGACTACGCTGACCTCTTGAGACAGCTTACGAAGTTTTGGTGTGGGAAGCTGACAAGAGGAGTGCTCTTCCACCAGGACACAGCTCCAGCCCCCAGTGGTTCACAGTGGCGACAGCTGCCATCCAGGAATGCGGATTTGAACTTGTCCAACATCCGTCCTGTTCACATGATTTGGCTCCCTCAGAGTACTACCTCTTCCCCAAGATGAAGAAGGACCTCAGTGAAGAATTATCACTGCCGTGGCTCACTTTCTGGAGGTCCAAGATGCCGACTTCTACAAAGAAGGGCTCCACATACACCAAGACCTCTGGACTGAGTGTATACAGGAGTGCAGTGATGGTGATGGTTAGGTCGCTGAAGGCTTGCATCTTTTCCAAACACATGAAGGTTGATGACATGATATATAATAAATAACAGCTGAATTGTTGTCGAGCTCTGTCGGATTCATCGGCATGAATTTTTTATTCTTTTTTTCTGTATGGATGGTTTTTAGTACCAGTTAAAATTCTGGTTTATTTGTATTTTGTAGTGACATTAAAAAAGGATGATATTACATTTGTTGGCCTGTTTGTTGTCTCCACTCACCCTCCAGCTTTGTTTTCTCGAGCTGCTAGCGTGGCTCTGGACTGTTGGTGTCGTTTGAATTTTTAATTTGTTTAGAAATGTTTTGTGCCGTGTCCTTATTTAATGTCTCTCATACATTATGTAAAGACTTTGAATTGCCGTTGTGGGCATAACGGGCGATATAAATAAACTTGTTGGTTTGGTGCACTGTGTGAAAAGTGAATTGAAAGTTTTGGTTTGATTTGTTGTCGGAGTCTGTAGGGGACAGATTATTTTCATCAAAGAAAGGAAAGCGGAGGTCAAGAGGTCATTGTGAAAAGAATTCTTCCTCTGAGGAGCACGAACATCCACCACTGTACAAAATTAATTCAAGTTTCACTTCAATATTATCTCTGAAACTCACTTCCTGCCTTGGAAGCATTTTCTATGACATTTGTGTCACGAGTAAAAGCGATAATGATTAATTACAATGATTTGTAAGCTGCAGAATGACCTTCAGGTTCTTCCTCCTCACATCACATCAAATGGAGCTGATTGTTCTGTTCAACAGGCCACAGGAAGCATCATAAAGCACCTCATGACTTCAGATGGTTATGACTACTACATGTAATAAACTTAAAAAGGTTCAACATATGTTGTGCAGTGAGTGCGTTCACTTCCTGTGCTGTTTGAGTTGAAATCTGATTGTTTCCAGTTGAAGAACTGGTTTTAAATGGAGAGGAACTGCTGCTCTCAGTATTAATGTCATGTTTCTGAGGATCAGATCAGTAAGTCTACATCACAGTGACTTTGTTTTAATATTCCTCCCAGAGGAGAAGCTTCCTGAATGTTCCAGCACAGTGTGTGTTAACAGAAAGCCTCCAGCTTTGGATGGGATTTAAATGGTCTCCTGACAGCAGGAGAGCAGCCGGAGTCTCCTCAGGAATCTGTTTTACCACCACTGACCTGTCTGTCTGACTGACCTGCCTGTCTGTCTAACTGTCTGTCTTTCTGTCTCTGACCTGTCTGTCTGTCTGACCTGTCTGTCGGTCTGTCTGTCAGACGTGGACTGTCACATTGTGAACAAATCAAAAACAAATCACACACAGTTATAGGCGGATTGTGTTGTTTTAGTCGTGTTGCTTCAGAGCAGAGCTGCTCTATTGTTCAGCTGGATTACAGCGGCTTAGTGACCGTGTGTGTGTATGTGTGTGTGTGTTCGTGTGTGTGTGTGCGCGCCTACATGTGCTGCGATGCGTTGGGGAAGGCGGTGCTGTACTGCGGTGCGGAGTCTTCAGGTCCATGCGGTGCAGCGTGGCTCAGCACCATCAGCACCGGTCGGTGAGGATAAACACGCTTCGAGGAGCGGAAGTATCGCATCGACTCGGCCGTGATCAGGTCGGTCAGGTAGTCCTGTAACACACACACACACACACACACATTATCATATATCACTTTTTTAAACTTTCTTCCTCTTTGTGATGACGAGTCTGTTTGAACCACCATCGGAAGTTCATGTGGTTTTATGTCCTGACTGCAGCATGAGTCATAACAAATGGAACAAACTCTATCAACTGAAACTAATTATAGATAAAAACAGAGCGCAATTAATACATTTTCAATTAAGAAATGCCAATCATTGCTGGTGTAACCCAGAAAGTCTTTTAGTCAGAGCGTACAGCTGCTTTAGAGGAAAACTAAAGCACTTTTCAAACACTTTAAAGGCACCTAAACCAGCAATTTATAGACTCTCAAAGCCTTTATCATCACATTTAAACTATAAATATACAGTTTCAGAACAGTACAGAATTCCTTTATTCCCACAGCAGGCAGGGTATATTCGTTCGGTCATGATTATTGTTTCGATACCAGAAAACAACCAAACTAATAATTAGTTTACGTGAGTGATTGTGGAGATGACACTCAGATTATGTTGAAAATCAAACAATTTTAATGAATATCTTTGAATTTAATATTTAACCCTAAAACAAGATTTCGTATGAACCGTCAACATGCACACAATTCAACACACATGGAGAATAAAGTTTCCAATGATTTCAGGAAACATATTTATTAAAGTTTAAATGGAGGATTTCTATTTTTCTCAACTCAGTTTCAGGAAACCTCATGAAAGATTCACATAGAAATATGTCGACTAGAAGGGCTTTCATTTGAACGTCTTTAATTTCATATTTGACAGATACCAAGAGATTGGAGTTTGTATTTCCTTGTGTCTTTGTAGCTGCTGTAGGAAACATTTTGAAGTGTGTGTGTGTGTCTGTGTGTGTGTGTGTGTGTTCCTGCCTGAGGGTACTCGGCTCCATGTTTCTCTCGGACTCCGTTGCGGCTCAGTGTGTAGTTGTAGAAGCGGCTGTTCTTCACCAAACCGAGCCACTCCCTCCACCCAGCGGGGATGTATGAGCCGTTATACTCGTTCAGATACTTCCCAAAGAAGGCTGGAGGGAGGGAGGACACACACACACACACACACACACACACACACACACACACACACACACACACACACACAGACAGGGAAATTGTCAGGAAATTCTCAGTCCAATGGTAAAACTAGAATTACCACCACGAGGTTGTATGCTCCCACACCACTGAAGTTGCAGATTACATATATGTCTGTGTCGGCTGTGTGTGTGTGTGTGTGTGTGTGTACCTGTCCTGTATCCAGTGTTGTTGAGGTAGACCCCAAAGGTCCGCGGCTCGTGCTGCCGCTGCCATGACATGGAGGAACAGTTCTCGTTGTTGGTGTAGGTGTTGTGGTTGTGGACGTACCTGAGGACAAATAAAATAAAAATAAAATTGTTTTTAATAAAATCAAATTCAATGGATTTAAAATATACATATTTAGGAGTCTACACGTTCTACTTTGACTTGTAAAATGTCGGCTAAAGATGGAGGTCCGTCTTACTTTCCGGTGAGCATGCTCGAACGTGACGGACAGCACATGGGCGTGGTCACGAAGGCATTAGAGAAGGAAGTCCCGCCCTCCTCCATGATGCGGCGAGTCTTATTCATCGCCTGCATTGAACCTGCAGACAGAGACTCATTACATAATGAACCTCAGCAGTCCTGTGTTGTTCGCGAGGTGTCTGTTATCTCCTTTACAAAACCAAAAACACATCAACACCACTGTCACTGTGTTTACCTGCTAACGTTAGCACGTCCAGCTAACTAGCTTACCATCTACAGGAGTAATATAGAGCTACTTCAAGGTCAAAAGTTAGCATATCATTAGCTAACTTCAGAATTTGTGGGAGTTAGCATATCATTAGCTAATTACATAATTTGTAAGAGTTGGCATATAATTAGCTAATGACATAATTTGTGGGAGTTAGCATATCATTAGCTAATGACATGATTTTTAAGAGTTAGCATTTCATTAGCTAACTACATAATTTGTGGGAGTTTGCAAATCATTAGCTAACTTCAGAATTTGTGGGAGTTAGCATATCATTTGCCAAAAACATAATTTCGTGTGGGTCATTAGCTAACTAGAGAGTTTTGTTAGCTTACAAGTAAAATGAGAAAAGTCCCTGTTCAGGACTGGAACATCCACTTGCTCGAGGATTTTATTGTTAGGCTAACAGAGTTTAGGCTAACGTTAACAGCTCTGTCCTGCTCTTTATCGAAGAAGTTTACCTGAGCTGACTTTATCATCAAGTTGTCCTCATCTTTAAAGCTTCAGAATGTGAACAAAGCATAAATAAACATTTTGTGCTTTTCCCTGTAGCTGCCTGCATTCTCTCTTCTACTAATTGTGAAGTAAATTTGAATGTCAGAGAGAGAAGATTTGTTGTTTGTTGTGTAAAGTGTGTAAAATGATGTTGTCTCAGTGTCAACATTAACAGCGTCAGTGGTAACGATGGTAAAAGAATGAGAAGCATCAACAGTGACAGAAACAGTAAAGCAGGTTAATACGTGTGTTTCCCCTCACCCAGTTCCTGGTCCTGGTCGTCGGTCAGGATGAGGATGATGTTCGGCCGGATGTTGCGGCGGTCTCTCTGGAGGCGGGGCTTCAGACGCTGGCCAGAGGAGAAGTGGGCGTAGCAGAGCGTCACGGAGATTAACAGGAAGTGGAGGAGTCGGCCCGCCATGGCCTTCGACCCCATACCTCCCAAAAAGGTCGACCAATCAGCTGCTTCGCTCGTGGAGCCTCAACCTCTGGGAAACAAACAAACCAACAGTTTAGCTGCAGTGAAGGAAGGATGAGGGGCGGTGCTTTACGTCACGGTGGACATTCAGGAAAGATGGAGGTCAGACAGACAGACAGACAGAGAGAGAGAGCGTTGAATGTAGTGACAGTTGAATGCAGGTGTTGTATTTTTAGATGATACGATCGTGACTCTGAGTGGAGAAAAGTTAAGTTAATGTAGCTCCACCACTGTTTCCACTAAACCATTCATTCTAATCACTGAAACGTTTATGTACTTTTTTATTTATGTATTTGATACTGCGGCTCTGCTCGTACCGACTCCTCTGATCTTCATTATTTATTTCATTATTTCATGTAACCCTAACCCTCGCTGTCTGTGAATGCAGCTCTTGCAGGCACAAACATTCCTTTTGTTTTTCTCCACATCAGTGACTCGGTGACTGTTATTGTATTGTTAATGAACCCAGTGTACATACTAATCAATTATTCAGATATAAGATGAACTATAAATCTCAATTATCTTCAGTGTTGTGTGAAGTATTTTGTGGAAGATAAATTTGCCATGGTAGCGGTGGCACATGCAGATGCAGTGGCTAGTCGCTCCTTCAAACTCGCTCGCAGGAAAATGAACAGAGACCTGTCTCCACCTCAACGCCTCCTGGATTAAGCTATTGCATTCAACGCGCAGAACCGTGTTCCCAACCGACGGAGCGCAGGACTCCGGCAGGACGAGGGGAGGCGGACTCTGTGTTTACATCACTGACGCTTGGTGCTCAAACAGAGTCAAAGCTGACGGACAATATTTCACGGAGGTCGAACTCTTAATGTGAAGATGTCGACCATATTATCATCACCGTCTCTGCTGTTTACATTCTAAAACAGACTCAAATTTTAAAAATGCAAACAATTATTTCCTGGATGTGTACGTGTGAATGTGTATTTGTATATAAATAACTGTTGCTCCATTTTTATTGATTTTGATTTTCTTATTCCTCTATGTACTGTGGTTCTGTGTGTGTAGCACGAAGTGGACTACAAACTTTCAGTTTGTTGCGCAACCCAGCGTTGTACAAGGACAAATAAAATACTACAATCGATCACTTCTAGAAAGTGATATTAATGTTATAAATAATTGAAATAAATAGATGTAGGATGTGAACAATGTTTAACCAAGTTTATGGCTCAGATGATGAAGTCAACAACATCTGGACTGAAGCTCCAGCTGTTGGCTCCGTTCAGCCCAGCATGTGTCGTGTCCTGCAGTGACCCAACACACAGTCTGTCAGTAATCCAGTGCACTGAGCGTGTGTTATATCATACAGTCTCATTATGAAACTGACCTGAGACCAGCTCGCACTCGGCTCCGAAGGCAGCAGAGCAAAGATCTACAGCTCCACAGCCTGATTCTATCTGGTCCTTTGTTTCTCTGCAGTGGAGCTCATGTGATGGAACTTATCGCCATGTCACTGTTTCATGCAGCACATTCAGACAAGACAGAAACAACCCCAGTGATTATCTACAGCTGAAACGTGAAGAGCACAAATATCCATACTGCACCCATAACACCCATATTCTACTGAATATGTTAAAAGTGCCTGCAGAGGGCGTCTGATAAATGTCCTCCAGTGATGTGACTCAAGTCAGCGTCTGCTGAAGTTTGAAACTGAAACAAATCTGTTGGTCATTTAGATAAATAAAGATGGCCGATGCGTCTCCACTTCCTCCCACTGTACAAAAATGAAGCCAAGATATCCCGGATACGAGAGCTGTCATCTCGCGCTGATGATGTCATTTGGAGCCAGAGTCAGTGTGCAGTAGTGATCGGACGGTGGAGCCGCGGTATAGAGTTCCCGCCCATACACCCGCCCGCCTAATCGTGAAATTATGATCCATGGAGTGCTGTTGCCATGAGGGGGTTTACTTTGTCTGAAACAATGTTTGGGTGGGTTTTATGGATCAAAGAACATCCACACGAATACCAGGACCCAGAGTTTCCCACTAGAACATTGTACTGTAGCCACGATCAATGTCATTCACTTCATCTGTCATCTGTCCACCACTTCCCTCAGATTAAAGTAAATGTCTGAAAGAGGCTTCAGTTATCAGGCCATCAGTATAACAGTGAAACCTTAAACCTCAGGAATGATGTTTGGCCACATTAGGACGGATCTTTGGTCCCCATGAGGACTACTGGTTCCAACAAGTTTGGTGTTTATGCCAGAAAAGGTGCTCAATAGGTAACAAAAAACTGGACTGATACATTAAGGAGGGGAAAGCCTTTTTAATACTGTGGCATAAAGCTGCTGAAAATAAAAGCAGCTGTTTTGAATCCTGATACTTTCTTACATTTCATATTCATGGAGCCTGCTGCTGCTGCTGCTGCTCTGGATTCCAGATTGTTTGTTTTATTTGAGTTTTTCCTGTCAGAGCAGTGAAACATTATATCCTCACCTCAGCCTCAGCACACTGCAGTACAACAGTAAACATACAGCAACACCAGTCCCAACTAATATATAACATCATGTGGGGAAAAAATATTTAACATTCAAATCATGTAGAAATATAAACAGAATCCTGAGACACTTCTTGCTTCTCAATTTCCCCCTAAGATGTTGAAGGTCGTGGAAAAAAGAGAAACTTTGCTGGACGTTTATGGCATTCTCTATTTATATTAAACAGGCAATAGACACTTTTTTAGATTTAACTTCTCATTATAGAGTAAATATATATATTACACCGTGTAATGACTAAAGAAAAATGGCACCATACCCGTTTAGATTGGTTCCCTGTAAAGCCTCCTTTCACTGTTATTCATGCTGCCACCAGGCTGGACTTTTCATGGAAAAATGAAAGCTCGATTTACGGCACAAAGGAAGCCCGTCAGCCATTATGGAACCAAAATAGGAAGAGGCATCGTTCTCCCCGGTCACTATCTCCAGGTAACAGTGGAACAAATGGAATAACTGTGGAAACTCTACC
>JBBPCS010000152.1:17376-29717 GCA_037974645.1 Hollardia meadi
TTATTATAATATAATAAGTCTTGTAATGTCCTCCTCTAGGGTTGAAATTTTGAATTTCCAAGTATTTCAATGAGTGCCCTATAAAGGGTTAAGAAAAAAAACATGGTTTGGGTTCAAATCAGTTTAGTTATGTTACGTACTTCACGTTACTTATGTGACAAAAGTTAAAAACATTATATAACTTAACTTACGGACAAGAATTAACAACGGTCAATATCAACTTTCTGTTTCACACTGGACGCATATACAGTCTCCTGGGTCAAGGTCCTCTGCTTGTTTGAACATCAGCCCAACCTCCTCCAACTGCAGACTTTCTCCAGAAATGTTTTGTCAACTAAAAAAAAACGCGGTAACCTTACAGCTAGAACTCCATGAAAAGCTCAGGAAAAGCTAGTTAGTACGATTCTTTAGTCACAAATGACTTTTCATGCTCAAAAACTCTTGAGCAGGAAAAACAAAACACAACCACTGAATGGACTCACTGCAGAGAGTAGAAGACAGCGAATGCAGAGAGGGCCACCATGGGCAGGAGGCAGTAGCCCAGGACACTGGCCACACAGCCGTAGGACACTGCCACAGAACTCATCAGACTCAGCAGAATGTACATCCCCATACAGCTTATAGCGCTGGTCCCATACACATAACCAAAGTGAGCTTTACCAGCCTAAATATGAGAAAGAAAAGACTTAAATTAAATCTCACTACTGTACTGCAGTAAATTGAGTTACTGTGGTTTTATGTTGAGATAGGCTGTATGGAGGTCCGAAACTGCCAAATCAAAAATAAATGAATAAATAACTGACACAATAAATAATTTAATATGCCGTTATATGCACCTAAAATAATATCAAAAATGTTGGCATTAATTAATTTATAAAATGCAACAAACTTATTTTATTATTATTAATGTTTCTGTTTTAATTTGCTTCTGTAATTATTCACTTTTAAATTTAGTATTAATTCCTCTATTTATCTATGTTCCCATTTAACTTTCCAGTTTATTTATTAATATATTCATTTTTTAAATTTACTTATTTATTTATATATTTATTATTTTCCCTTTGCATTTTCTTCCTATTTATTACCCCACACTTATTTATTTCTTTTTACATTCCTTTATGCATTTTTGCATCCTTATGCCAATGAGGGGGCTGATTTTGATCAACCAATAGATATTTGTGAAGATTCTCTGTCATCTAAAGAGGGTTGAATTAAGGGAAACTGGCCTGATGTTTCACCTCTCATCCAAGGGACTTCTTCAGTTCTGACTGACTGATGGGGAGTCCCAGATATTTAGCCTCTGTGGGGCTCACCATATGTAGGTCTGTACACTCCTCACCGCATTGGACTGTTTCTTGCGTTTGGGGGTGTGGTCTTTCGGACAGACAAGCTCCTGTCTTAAAAGTATTGCTGGGTTTGAAAAACACAGGGATATTGTGTTTGTTGAAAATCCTCCTGAGTTTCTCAGATACTCCAGACACATATGGAATGACAATGTTGTTGAGTTTGCTTTTCTTCTTTTCTGCATTGTTTGTGTTCTTCCTGGAGCTTGTGGTTGTTTTCACGAAGGTCCAGTTGGGGTATCCATAGGATTTCAGTGTATCCCTCAGATGTTTGTGCTCCTTCTCTCGGGCCTGGGCACTTGTTGGTACAGAATTAGCTTGGTGTTGCAAAGCTCTGATAACTCCTAACTTATGCACTTATGATCAACCAATAGGTGCCAAGTTGACCCCATGACAGATTTTGAATGACAGCCCCCTCATTTGCATAAGTAAACCAAAATGCATAAAAAATGTAACAATAAATACAGAAATAAATACAGAATTAAACAAGAAAATTTAAAAATAATAAATTAATAAATAAAATGGAAAACTAAATGGCAAAGTAAATAATTAGTAGAATTAATAAAAAAGTAAAACAGAAGCAAATTGAAACAGAAATATTATTCATTAGTCATTAATGCATTTTTTTTATTTAGTTTTGATTTTGACAGTTTCAGTCCTCCATAAGGCAGCACCAGTAACGCACCATCATTAAAGTGACTCCTAGTGCAATGCAGAAGATGATCGGACCTGTCAGATCCGTCTCATTCATAATGCTGCCATCTGCAGGCTTAAAAGGGTTCAACACTGTCAGGGCCTTCTGCCAGATGTGCTCTAAATTGATGCCAAGTTCTAGACAACGAGCAGAAAAAGAGGGATGAAAGAAACATTTGAAAATCCAGTCTCTTCATGTCATTTGTATTTAACGCAAAAATGCTCCTCCTGGTCAGCCTGATTGTTCTATCAAGTGAAGTCTCAAGTGTCATGTGGCTTTGATCTGGACTGGAACGTTACTTTTGAATGATTAGTTGGTTCCTCTGCTGATTCTGGGGCTCACCACATCTGACCTTGATATGAATAGATGATTGCTAGCTGGATTTAAACTAATACAACAATGGGAGCTAAGATGAGCAACTGAAAACATACATTTGTCACAAATCTGGCCATTAGGAAACAAATTATATTTTTACCCTCAAGAAGGGGAGGTTCCTCTTCAAGAGAATCTGTTCCTGTGCTTTCTACAGTCCCAGAAGGCATTGCAGGTTGGTAGAACTGTCCAGTGTAGTGCTGCTCCATTGAAGGATCCAGGACACCCGGCATGAAAGCCTGTACTCCCCTGAAAACAGCACAGCAAAAATATATTTGGATGAACCAGCACTGAAAGAGTATTAAACTAGTAATGTGTCATGCCTGTGCTTTTAAGGTGGGACAATCTCAGTCATTCTCAGATTTATTTGGTGTAAAAACTATGTTTTGTTTTTTCCAAAACCTGCCCTACCTACATGTCGCAGGACGCCTTGTGACAGCCCCAGTGCAAAGGCCTTAAATTCCAGTGCCCTAAATTGGACTCTTGTTTACCATGTTCACATAAGGAGTCACTCTATAATCTCGAGCAAAGCTTCACCAAAAACTGTGAATATGAAAAGACACCCAGCACCGTGAGATTACATGAAATGTGCAAGGCCAGGGTCAGGCCAAATGGAGCTAAATGTTATTTAAGAAATAGGAGGAAATCATTCCAAACTCTACTGATTTAGTATTACACACTAATTAAATTATACAAGACAGATTAATAAAAGCATTTAGATAATCTCTACACTGTAATCATCATGATAAATTAATAATATTTGATTTTACAAATAGGAAAGATGAACAAAAAGGAAGATGATTTTTTTAAAATTTGGTTCAGGTTGAACAAATCGAGCGAGAAGATATGTCAAGTCCTGGCAACCTTGTGCAACCCATGTAACTCTGAAATTGCAGGAAATTAGTTAAAAATCTTTTTTTCATCGTGCAGCAGACAGTATATTTTTTAATCCAGATGGTTAAAAGAGTCTATGATTATTCTGTAAATACCTAAAGAACAACGAGCAGTAAGTTTTGCCAAAGGTGCCCTGTGGTATTTTCTTGTAAACAAACAAATAATTTCTGTTCTGGGCTCTATCTTGTGCCTGGTGCAAAGTGCTGCACAGCGCAGCGCAAGTGTCGTTCCTAGTTTCCGACCACCGCAGTTATCATTTTCACACCCAGCACCCATATTGTGAAAGTAGCAAATATACTTGCGCCCATCTGTGCACCCATGGGCGTGTTGGTCTGAAACTGAGGTGTGGTCAGGCGTATTGTTATCTTGAGGCAGGACAAAACGATTGAACCATTGACCAACAGAAACCTGGTCTGAAGTCAGTGGTGCAGTGTTTTTCCTGCTATTTAAAGGGCGCATTATTCAGAGAGTAAGATGTGCCTACATAGGCGGCTTCACAACACGCGTACACTCTGCATGTTACACACTGACGCTTACTTCACCCATCTGCTGTGAATCAGAACGATAATTTTTATGACCTGATCTACGGACTGCAATCCACGCTATAACACACACAGGGAAGCGCTGCAGCCCTCCTCCTCCTCCTCAGTTGAAGACCGGTGCATTTGTTCATATGCAGTCAAATGGAGTTGTTGATGGGACAAAGGATTGGGAGACGGTGGAGGCAGAGGGTCCACCTATCAAAGGCCACATACCTGTCCCTCAGCAAGACGAGTGCCGCTGTTTAAATAGCAATGCACCCTGAGCAGACGCACCTGGCTTTTAAAGGGAATGGGAGACGACAATCTGATTGGTTTAATTTATGTTACAACCCAAACACACCTATGAATGAAGGACTAAATACAACCCCTTTGTGCTTTGTGCCCTACTTTGCGCCCAGATTATGCGCTCTTTAACTAGCAAACTGGAAATGGACTAAATGCACTTGCGCCATAGACCGTGCGCTTTAGCCCACTGACTGTATGGACTGTAGCTGCTGCAGTAGTGGACCAATCACAAGTTGCATTAAAAATGAAGAACGCTTGCTTTGATTGGCTGCGAGCAAAACAATAAAAACCCTCATGTTTTTCTAGATGTGGGTACAAAAAGAATCAGGTGTTGTTTGAGTGGAGATGTTTCGATACTTGGTACTGGGTTGATACTGTAAAGGTATTGAGCACTGATACCCAGCCCTGACTGTGAATCGTTGGGGTCTATAAAACATGCTGCATGCATTTCCTTCCTCATGTTTCGTAGTGTTAACAGTAGTTATAAACTCCACTGGGACCTTCTGAGTTTTTTAGTGATTGGGGTATTATGTTTTATTAATCGGATGCTTCTGTAACTCAAAGGTGATGTTAATACATGAGAGGCACAATCCAAAAAAGTCTGAATACTTACTCATGATAATAAGCAGGGCTTGTGGAATTGTCGGTATCGTAGTAGGCCACAGTGTCACCCTGGTCATCTATGTAATATCCTGTCTGGCAGAAGTCCTGCTCAAACTGCTGGAATTCCCCCATGCTAATCAGAAGAACAAGATCACACACAATCATCATATCATCAGCATCAGAGCACTTATGTTTCTTTATCGCTTCCAAAATGAATGAATCAGATTCTTGGGCCTTTTCAATAACAGCAATAGTCCCACCAATTTGACAAATTATCAAAATAATACAGTAATGCTATTTGTGACACCTGTGATTCCCAAGTCAAAACACCCCCTAAGAAAAAGGTCCATTCAATTTTAGTTTCAATTCTCATGGTCACTTGTGCCCCCTGGGGCCCGTCCCACAGTTTGGGAACCATTGATAATGAGTATAATAGTCAAATTTGAATTAGTATTATTATGTGAAATAATTCTGATTCTAAAAGTTAAAGATTGTTCATAATTTAAAAATATAGAGTTACAGGCCACCCAACAACCTTTTCTTAAACTCACCTGCTTGAGTCTACAGTACAGAGCCAAACGGTGTAGAAGGTTTCCGTCAGCCACTTCACAGAGTTGTGTGTTGTTGTCAGGGCAGAGAACATGTGGAGCCCAGTCTGTTAGGATATTCTATTAATAGGTGGCTATATTTAGGTTTGGTCTCAGGGATATGACAACTGTTCAGTCCCTGTTGGTTCTGTTTCTACAAAATAAAACTGCAAGGTCTCTGTCTATGCTTGATGTGTCTTTATTTACTTCAAATGACAAGCATTGTCAAAATACTGCTGAAATATACTGTGTATGGTGTAAAATATGCATAACATTATTCACATCACTTTGAATTTTTTGTGGTGTTTCATTAATACTTCTATGGGACCTTATTTTGGAAAAAAATACGCATGGTGGTTAATGTCGAGAGAGAAATATTTTTTCGATCCAGTTTGAATTGTGCCATGAATTAAGCATATGATGTTTGTCAATCAAGAAATCGTAGTTTGTTGTAAAGATTGTAAAGAAATCTTCATCTCGCACAATATACTGTAGGTCAACAACACCAACATGGCCGTCACTCAGCACATTAAAAGTAATGAAAGAGGTGAAAATCACCACAAGTCTGGCCAATTGACTGTAAAATAAAGATATAGTAGATAGTTTTGGTGTGAGTCGCTCAGTTTTGGTGTTAACGGCTCTAGAGATGTCTGCCTTTTCTTATATAATGGAACTAGATGGCACTTCGCTTGTGGTGCTCAAAGCGCCAAAAAAAATACACCTTGTTGTGAGCAGTTTCATGGAGGAACTATTTTCTTTCTGTATCACTGAGCAGAAGGAAGCGTGCGTCTACTCATTGTGAGAGGCTAGCTCAGCTAATTAAGCTAGCTAACTTTACAGCTCAGACGCGGAGGACACCATTAATGATTACATCCCGCCCTGTCACGAACCTCTCATCCATGCATGTTTCCTTCTGCACAGTGATACGGTGTAGTTCAGTAGAAAGAAAATAGTTCCTACATGAAACTGCTCACAACAAGTTCTGTGGATTATCTTGAATAACCAGGTCATGATTTCTGGAAAGAGACATTACTGTTGAGTTTTTTTAAAATGTATTTGATGGGCGCTCAGAGCACCACAAGACAAGTGCAATCTAGTTCCAATACATTTGTCAAAAGGCAGACATCTCTACAGCCGATATCTCCAAAACTGAGCAACTCACACCAAAACTATTTAGATGGATAAATAACACTACAGGCAAGAGGAAACATTTATATTTTTGATTTTGGGGATAATTGTTTCTTTAACTACCGTATATATTTTTCTTAAATAAGGTGTTCAGTCAATGATAAGGTCCCATGTTGGTCCACCGGAAGGGGAGGGACTTCGCCCTGCCTTGTGTTTCAATGCTGCGTTTAGAAAATACGTGAAAATGCCAAAAGAGATTCGTGATAAGAAGTACCACCTAACAACATTCACCATGTGGCAGCTGAAGGGACCAGTAATTAGTCATATTTCGCAGTAAAATGCAGCAGTGTGCAGCGTATGGTCCAGTCCCTGAGCGCGTCATGTGTTGCGTCAAGGTTGCGCAGTACTGACAGCATTTCTGTAAGAGCCGGAAACACAACAACTGTCATGTGATTTCTGCTTGTACCTCCTGTCAAGTATGTAGCTGTTAGATGTTAAGTATATCAAATAGGGAGTAAAAGAAGGTACGTGAACCCATTTACTCTTTTGATATGTGCTGTTGTTTTATCTGTCAATTTCCAAATAATTTAGCATGCATAGATTAGCAGTTCGCAGTTCATTGGTCACAGGAAGTAACGGCTATCGCCAGATTATCTTGCTCATTAGCTACCATGTTAGCATGCTAATTCACCTCGAAGAACCCAGTTACAGTAACAGCCTAAATTACTGTTTTGTTTTGTTTTTTTTTATCGCTGAGGACGTTTCATGTTTTCTCCCCACAGTCTCTAAGCGGTCCAGATAACACGATAAAGCTTTGGCCACCATGGCTGATGTGAGTATGGCCTGTTTGACACTTCTTCTTCCTGTTAGCTCGTTTCTTATCCCCTGCCCCTCGACAGCAGAGAGAAAGAAACATATTTTGTGATATTTATAACATTTCGGCAACATACAGCTAGAGGGCTATTGTTGTGCTAAATTGGACAGCATTTATGTTTGTAGGTAGAAGTAGTCCAAAACATAACAATACCACTGAATAGAAATACTGTTACAAGTAAAAGTCATGTAATTGCATTTTTACTAGTCGGAATGGCATATTTCAGAATAATGTATATAATATTATTGAATAATAATTATTGATGCATCAATGTGTTCCTCATGTTGAAGATGGTAAATGTAGTGGCAGAAAATGGAAATTCTCAAGTAAAGTACAAGGACCTCAAAATCTTACTTGAGTACAGTACTTGAGTAAATGTACTTAATTACTTCCCACCACTGTTGCACACTGTATCTTGACATTCGCTATGTTTTGTCATGAGATGTGAGTGAGAGCCGCTCAGATTCTTCAGTGAAGGTTTCGCCGACGTTTGCGTCACACAAGAGAACACTTTGTAGTTAAGGCTAACTGTTGCTAAACCGACATGCTGCGTCTGTCAGTAAGGTGTTCAGCGACACTCATGCTTGTCTGACTTATTTTCTATCAAACACATTTTTTTGTGCAGGATTTGAAGAGATACCTGTACAAACAGTTGCAAAGGTGTGTATGATTGTTGTATGATGGTAAAGCCAGTTGATGCTGTTAGAATGGAAAAAAAAAAATGTTGAGTCATCTGTAAAACCTTAATGTCTGTTCTCCTTCAGTGTTGAAGGTCTTCATGCCATTGTGGTGACAGACAGGGATGGTGTCCCAGTTATCAAAGGTAAGGAACTGTCTCTGAATCCTTCTATCCTCATTTGTATATTGGGCAAAATACTGTACATACACCCCCCCTTTTCTCTGTCACACCATGGCTGTGAACATTTCCAGCACAACCCCACAGCATAGGGAATCCTCACTGGATATTTTGGGCTTGTTAAGAGAAGGGACATCTCCTGGTTTCTCAACATGCTGTGGACTACAGAGAAAGCACCATTTTTAAAGCCTTGCTCTTTGTAGTTTTGTCATTTCTTAATCCTGTGTCATTTTCAGACATGGTATCTGAATCATGACAGAACCAGATAGAACTGCATTGCTCACATCAGTTCCCTGAATATCCTCTAATAAATGTTCTCATCGGTGTAATAATCATGTATTGGTTTGAATGGAGAATTTTTGTGCATTTAATCTCTGTGTATTTAACCTTGTGCTGCTGTAGCCTTAACATTAATGAAGCAGCATTCAGTTCAGACTTGAGTCATATTGTCACAGGAATGTTAAAGGTCAGACATGATCATCTTTTAAGGTAATTTGAGTTAAGGGCTCATTCCTACAGGAGAGTGACATGAAAAGTGCCAATGCATGTTTTAAAGGGGCTCCATGTTCCTATTCTAAGTGACAGCAGCCTCTTGTTCCAACCGTCTTTGCTTTGCTGAAATTAAAAAAGAGGCTACGCTTCAACAGTGGGATTCTCAGTGGAGTGCAGAGATAAAAGCATTGTGTCCCTTTTGTCCAAGTGATGTACATGTTTATTTGCATATAGAGCGGGGAAATGAAATCTGATCACAAGTGATCACTCCAGATGCATGTTAATGCCAAGTGTGAGCTGTCCACTTGTGATCTGATCATCCAGGACGAATGTTAATACCAAATATAAACGGGCTAAATCTGACTGATCACTGATGTCACTCCTGTCATGTGGAAAACCATCCCCACATCTGCACAGGTCCATTAACTGCATAGGAATTCCACAGTATGCCGTCAGTATGTGAACAGAACATTGGTAAGTGGGTTGTGCGGCCATTCACTGTCACTGGAGTGTTGATGTAACCGTTGCTTCCGTGTCCCTGCAGTTGCCAATGACAACGCCCCAGTCCACGCGCTGAGACCTGGCTTCTTGTCCACTTTTGCTCTAGCCACAGATCAGGGCAGCAAGCTGGGCCTCTCCAAGAACAAGAGCATCATCTGCTACTACAACACCTACCAGGTCAGACGCCAGCTTTAATAACCATTCCATGTAGAATTAGCTACGATGGATTTGTCTGATGAGTGATGTGAGTTTTAGCCACCCCCAAATGCACATGATTTATTATGACTGACTACATTTTTAAAATATTAAACGGTATGTTAATGAGGAAGCTCTACTCAGCTTTTAGATGTACACATTACATGGACAGCCCCTCATACCAGCACAACACAGCAGCTGTGAATGTGTGCAGTGGGCAACTATTGTCTGTAATATTTCAGGTTTAACGTGTCTGTTGTGTCTCTGTGCTGGACAGATTGTGCAGTTCAATCGGTTACCACTGGTCATCAGTTTCATTGCCAGCAGCAATGCCAACACAGGTAACGATCTCTTCAGATTCTATGAATGGATTTGGAAGAGGATTTAGATTTGCTATAATTATTATTGTAGCCCTTTCATAGGAATGACTCAATGTCAGGACTGTTGTGTCAGCGTATTCACTAAAATCACTACAAATAAGACAGGGGCCCCTTGTTGTCAGAAGGACCAGCAGCAGCATGTACAAAGACTGCAGTAACAAGCCTGAAAAGGTGTAGCTAGTTTACAGGTGTAGCTAGTTTAAAATAAAGATTTGTGTGGGTTGTTCCTTCATCGGACATCTCAGCTGCTGAAATCACGAAGCTCATCACAGTTAAACAGAAGTTAATCTGTCAAAGTTCAGTTCATGACTGAGGAGAAACTAATTACATCCAAACACTTGCTCGCCTGACAACAAGGAAAGACATCTTGGCATCTCATCTCAGTGGATTAAATAACCAGTTTAAATAAAAATAGTAAGCCTAAATATGACATTTGCTGTTGAGTATTTCAAATATATTTCATGAGTTCAGCAGCAGATGTGTTATATTATTCAGCCGGACTGCGTGAAAACAGAAAAGCAGTGTGCAGGTTGGAAATGCTGTCAACAAGTATTGAAACATAACAAACTAATGGTAGTTTACTTGTTTTGGAACTTCAAGCCCAGTATAATAACCAACTCATCTGTTTCACAATGTGAGGTTAGCATATTTTATTTACATTGTTGGATTTTATTCATATCAATATTCTATTTTTTAAAACATTAACCTAAAGTAACATGTGTCAGTCATCAGTGTGGACACTAATCAGTGACTCAAGTAGTTATGGTGGAGATTCTGACTGAATCATTTGATCTTTGTTCACTTGTCATGCTGTTATAGATGTTCAAATGTCCATATTTGTGATGTGTTCACTCAATCTTGGTTTTAATTGATTTAATATTATACATTCTGTTACTCAACAATGAGTTTGTTGTTTTTCTCATATATTGCTATAATATCATAGTGACTGTCAGTCTGTGCCTCCTATTAAGAGTCCTCAAGTGTGACACACCATAATGACAGATTAGCTGCTCCCCAGTAGGACTAAATATACACAGTATGTATATGTAAAGGAGTGGATTAAAGGTCATGAAGTCAGAAGAGTTCAATTTCTGTTCCTTGTGCTCAGTAAAAGGACAGTTCACCCCAAAATTAAAACTGCTTCCCTGTAGTTCTATTTATCCATGAAGATAGTTTTGGTGTGAGTTGCTCAGTTTTGGAGATATCGGCTGTAGAGATGTCTGCCTTCTCTCCAATATAATGGAACTAGATCGCACTTCGCTTGTGCTGCTCAAAGCATCGAAAAAATACATATAAATAAATCAACAGCAATGTCTCTTTCCAGAAATCATGACCCAGTTACTCAAGATGATCCACAGACCTTGTTGTGAGCAGTTTCATGTAGGAACTATTTTCTTTCTACTGAACGACATTGCATCACCGCGCTGAAGAAAACGTGCATCTACTCATGCACGAGGGGCTCGTGATAGGGTGGGATGTAAACATTAAAGGCGTCCTCCTTTGCTGAGCTGTAACGTTAGCTAGCTTAGTTAGCTAGCCTCTCATCTATGAGTATAAGCATGCTTCCATGCTCAGTGATACGGTGTAGGCTTTAGATGGATAAATGGCACTACAGGTAAGAGGGAACACATGTACTGTAGTTTTGAATTTGGGGTGAACTATCCCTTTAAAGTTTTATAGGCCTGCTTTAGTCAGTTATCTTGGGTGCAGTGTTGGTGACATCAGAAAGGTCAGGGCATCACCACAGACAGTACGCTTCTTCCTGTGTTGAACATGGCTTATTTTCCACATGTGTTTCTCCTGTTTGTTGAGCATCCAGTCGAGCTGCAAAGTCAGGACGATCCACTTTGTGTGTCCTTAGGTCTCATCATGAGTCTGGAGAAGGAGTTGGCTCCTCTAATAGAGGAGCTGAGGCAGGTGGTGGAGGTGACATAAGCTCTAACAGACAGGACGACCCCGAGCAGGATCACAGCCCACTGAATCTCTCTCGTCTCTAATGGTGCATTAATACCTGTCTGAAGGTGTCATGACTTGGAATTGTTAACAACACCTGACCTGTTAACATCATGATCGAATTTTCCCGCACACGTTTCTGTAGAATTTAGGTGCTTCTCATCAGCATTTTCACACCTCCAAAAGAGTTTCTCTGTCAAATCATTTGTCGTGTCCTGAATAAATGTTTAATTTTTAGCACCTAAAGTGGTTTCTCTCAGCTTTTTTTTCCATTGTTAAGGTTTTAATGGAATATATATATATATAGATATATATAGATATATATAGATATAGATATATATAGATATCTATATCTATATAGATATCTAGATATATAGATATCTATAGATATATAGATATAGATATAGATCTATATAGATATAGATATATATAGATCTATATCTATAGATCTATATATATCTATAGATATAGATAGATATAGATATAGATAGATATAGATCTATATCTATCTATATATATATATATAGATAGATATAGATATAGATATATAGATCTATATAGATATATAGATATCTATAGATATAGATCTATATAGATATCTATATATATATATCTATATAGATCTATATCTATAGATCTATA
>JBBPCS010000152.1:61187-93147 GCA_037974645.1 Hollardia meadi
TTAACTAATGATAATAGGTGACCAGTCCCCCCCCCCCCCATTATAACCTCTTTGTCTTTCTGTCTTTGTCATAACTCTGACTTTATTCTCCTTCAAAAAGAAATAACACTAGTGTAACCAAGAGCAAAAAAAAAGTCATGATACAGAAGGAAGGGCACCTTGTATTTGTTGGACAACTGCAAGTAGTTAAATATTCATGCAACTTTAGAAACATCTCTGGTTAGATCTCTAGGCTAACAATACATTTTTATTCTTTATGAAATATCAATATGATTCTCCACATTCTGATTAAAGTTTTTCTCCATGTAAATTAACAGTTAATAGATTTTGTCATGAAATACGCTGATAAACCATATGTTCAGTCTGTACAATAGAGGTACTAAAAATTACAACTGTCATGGTATATGTACAATTTCCTACCTACAAAGTACAACAGCTAGCATGTAATAAAATATGTAAACAAATTTCTCGTTTTTTTTGACACAGTTGACTGTGACAGCAGATAGAGTTCACACTTTCAACATCTGATTTATTTCTGTATACACATTTGTTAACAGAGTTGTAGTACTGCATTTGTTTCCTGACACCTCCATAGAAAAAGAGAACGATAGGCAATGAACCAACATACAGTGTTGCAAAAAGATAAAACCACCACTGGCTGTGCATCAATAATAGACCTTTTCTTTAAGAGATTGTTTTTTCCAAGGTTAACAATTTTGAGGGGTTCGAAAAAGAGGACAGGGGCTAAGTTCTGACCGGATGATGACGAATTGTTTGAAATTAAAGAGAAAACGGTCCAAGTTAAACACTGTATACTGGACTTTTACTGTACTGTACTTTTTCATAGGATGGCATGCATTTTACAATCAGTTGCATTTTACCAAGATAAACAGCCACTTCTTCCCACAAAGGGAGTCACTCTCTCTGTCTATGACAATGAGAATACTTGTGGTGAATCAGATGCAAGAGTGAACAGATTCTATGAGATCTGCCCATGGCAATTTGCTCACTTGGTATCATTTTATACACAGATATCATTTTCTTGCTTTTCTTTTTGTCATTTTGTTTCTTTTGCTTAAAGCAAAAATAAGTTAGACACCACACTTGTATTATGTAGAAACCATAAAAATTTGTCATATTCTGATACAACAAGAGTCTTTTTTAGTTTCACAATGATGGTGTGCCTGACCCCCTCTTGTTAAGCACTACATGTTGCTTACATGCTGAGAATGTATAATATTATGAGCCTTTTGTAATTAACAATTTTACCAAAAAAATTTTTGTTCAATGCCAAGGATCACATAGCTCTAAAAGTCACTTAGGAGAATGATGTAGCTGTGAAATATACTGATAACGTCTCTGACCAGATAGAAGAGTTAGGTCTCTAAAGTTGCTATTTAGCCTTGTCATTATGCTTACAATAGTAAGTGTGCTTTATATTACAGTACATATCATCAGTTCAACTACTCAGCACAGTATAAGATTATTCAAGTTCCACGTTATACCATCATTTGTCATAGCTCCTCACAAGGAAACTGTTAAATAAATGTTCTCTTAGTGCTTTCTTTCTTCACTCTCGTGTTCACGAAAGTCTCACAGTCACACATAATACTCCTTATCCTTATTTTTCTGTTTCTTGTTGCTGCCTTTCAAGCTCTGCTGTTTGTCCTTCATGACAGCGCCATTGCTCTGCACAGCTGAGTTGGTTATGTAGTTCCTGCTCTCGTCCACCTGGTAGGAGCCTTCATCCCTGTTTCTGTACTTATACATGGCATACAGAAGGATGAGGATGCAGAGGGCAGCGGCCGCCACTATTCCGATGACCATCCCGGTGGTGCTGCTAGATTCACGGACCACTTCCGAGGGCCCTGGAACTCGCCTGACGCCCGGCTCTGTGGGAAGTGCTGTGGGTATATTACGGAACATTGGGGAGGTTATTAATGGGCCCCTCAGCTTGTTGCTGTCTACCTCAAAGGATGTGGGCAATGGAAGCAACACTAGGTCGGGCTGGGGTTTTAGCTCGCGGTTACTCATTTTGCCGGCCGGCTGTTTGGCCGGAGCATTGTGGAGGGTTGCGGTGGAGGCAGAGGTGGCGGTGGTGCGGCTCTGGTCGGCGGTTAGCGGTATGGCGGTAGTGGTAGCCCTACCACGTCTGGAGATAGAAGGTTTGTTAGGTCTAAAAGTCTTGGGCGTATGAGCTTTGTAGCCACCTTGAAAGCCTGACGTGGACAAGGTCTTATCTGTTACCAAGGAGAAGGTCGTGTAAAAATCTTCGTCATCAGTAGGGGGCAGGTTAGACTTGAACGCTTCCCCAGAGCCATACCCCGATATCACCAAGCCATCATCATCACAATCATCGCTGCCTCGGTCCGACAAGCAAGGTACCCCCGCCTCAGTGGCCTTGGACAGGGACTCTTTGGTGGTCTCAATAATGGTGAGGAGTGGGTGGTGGGTTGGGGGAGTGGGAATGAAGGGTGCACGAAGGAGCTACAGAGGGGTGCGCTAATGGATCCTCAAGTACTGGGATGACTAACTCAGCTCCTGGGGTTGGAGACAAACATGTAGTCATGTTAGAGGGCAGCATGGATGTTTTATTCCAGCGTGATCTCTTGGGATGGTGTATGAATAACACGCCACTTCTATGAACATTTTGCATGTAATTTCATGCATTTTAAGCTTTTAACGAGTCATTTAACATCGTCTAGATTTTCTTTTGTTTTAGACACTCGGGAAAGGACAAAGACAGGCAACTTTCATCATATGACTGTCGTTGTCTTAGTCACATGACCCACAGTCGCAGTTTAGTTAGGCATAGGCATTAAAACTAGTTGGTTATGTTTAGGAAAAAAAAGATCTTGCTTTGGATAAAAAAGTTTAGTAATGTTACATAGGCGACGTAACTTAAGGTTAGGTTTGTGATGCAAGTTAAAAATGTCACATTCAGTTTCAGACAGGACAAGAACCCGGTCTCCTGGGTCAAAGTCCTGTGTTTGTTTGATCCATCCACCACCCCTACCTCCTCCATGTGCGGACTTTCTTGGTCATTATACCACATCACCTCACATTCTTTCTCTATGACATTTGCGCCTAAAATTACATGAGAATAACTTAATGCAGACGGCGTTAAATGATGATAAAATGTGTTGTGATAACACGCAAAATGACTTAAGACATTGATTGGCGTGTTATTCATACGCCATTTGGTGAGACCAGGCTGGTTTTATTAAATCAAATACATCTGGACAGAATAACAAGACAGGCAACAACTAAATCCAGTTCCATGAAAATAAACATTGCTTATCGGTTTAGACAGCAAAATCAAGTTATAAATTGAAATATAAATTTCAAAATACTTAAGCAGTGTGCAAGGATGAGCCAGAAAAATCAAGCAAAGGTTGCTTGAGTGTGCTCACTAGGTATACTTAGTTCTTTCTCAATAATGTTTCAAAAACTTTCTAAGAGAAATATATAAATGTAGAGTATATCAAATGTAAACTTTAGGCAAACTTAATGTGCTAATAATTTAGCAGAGTAATTACAGTCAAAATATACTATAGTTATTTCTTTTTTGTTCATTTTACGGTTAAGAAGGACAACTTCTAATAATTAAAAAATAATATCACTGCACATGCAGTAGCATTAATTTGGATTAATAAAGGTATTATCTAAACTATAGATTTCTGTCAAAATAGATACAACAGACTGACAGAAGTGACACTGCGTAATGGCTCTTAAACCTCTTGCTTTTCTACAGAAAATTGTAGTTATAGTTGTACAACCATTTCTCAGATGCAGAGTTACTCTGGAGGTAAAAATGGTCCCAATCTTAAAGTCACATTTCAGTATGAGGACAAAACCAACCAGTTTCTTTGGGCATACATAATTAATAAACAGAAGAGAAAAACTAAGAAAACCCCTCTACCAATGAATCGGAATTCAATGATTTTTGGTGGAGCAGGACTGATATTAAATTGGATGCACATTCCAAGCAATTTGTCAATAGAATACTTAAGCCCAAATAATTTTCAATAAAGTCATGCCGTTTTGCCATGTGCAAACCAGTTGTGAACTTTAAACATCAGAAAAAATGTGTAAAATGACCTTGAGTTAACTACTAAGTAATTTGTGCATACTAGTCTACTATGTAATACTGTCTACTGTAATACTATTTTTTATTTGTACAAACTGTATGGAGAAGTCAGGATGAAATGCATGCATGTCTCATGAATGAGGCCCATGTATTCCTAACTGACCTGGTTGGATTGCAGTGAGGTTTTGTCACATGAACGCTAATGCTGTTTAGTTTCATTATGCTGTCATCTGGCATTTGATGGTATTAGGGACCTCCTTTCTCCTCTATTGTTTTGTACTGTTTATTTATGAGATCTAAACAAAAAGTCCTTCATGGCCTGTTAACTTTTCATTTGAAAAGTTACAGGGATTCTTCAGAGCAGCTCTGTGAAAAAGAAAGAGCAGTTCAACTCTAACTTTAAGTTTTTACAATGTCAATGGCAGAGCAGAGTCATCTGAATGTTCACCCTTTATGAAACACTGGTCTGAATGAAAAATGCAATGACAGCACCCAGTGTGTGTTTAACAGCTCGATTTTAGCCTCTTGATCACCAGAAGAACAGAAGACCACGTCCCCTAACAAATCAATTGAACTGCCAGAGTGAACATGCTCTCGGGATTTCGGGATCGGATTTACAACTTAAAACATTTTCTTTCCTTTTAACCACAGATAAGTGTACACAATAAAATAAGAGCAGTTCTATTCTAACTGCAAATAACTCAAATCTAAACTCTACAATGAATCTGCCATTATGTAAAGCTACTTCTGTCTGTTGTTCTGTGGTTTTCCATATTACTTTCAGCTACGCTTGCTAATAACATGGCTTGCTAACGGTGGCCGAGAGAGCTCAACACACTGCAACTGAAACTCATGCAAATAGACAAAACACAAGCAAATTAAGAACAACTCCATCAATTTGACAACACATGCACTGCGCACACAACATACTCCACAGCCATTATTGTATGTTTTTCTTCAGATTGTTTGAATTCTTGGGCTGGGCAAAAGGCTAAGGCTAGCAGATATCTGCAATAATATCTGAATCATGCCATCACGGTTAAAACAAATGTTTTTAACATATGTTGTCAAATTGATGAATGTGTTTTCTTAATGTGCTTGTGTTTTGTATCTTTGCATGTGCTTTCTTATGTTGAAGTGCTCTGAGCTCTCTCAGCCACCATACGAGATGTGTTAATTTACGCACCGTAAGCATATATGAAATTTTGTTCCATTTTACACTCATGATTAGTATGACTACAGAGCAACAAACGTCTCATGGCTTTCAACAGTTTCAACAGTTTACACTTGGGCCTTGGTAAAGTTACTTATTACTGAAGGTGCAGTTAGTAAAAATGCTGTACACAGTGCACCAACATCTGTCGGCACAGGTCACTGTGGTGGTCAGTAAATACTTCTAAACAGCAAACTGGCTGCTTGTCAAACAGTTAAGTTTCACTCTCTCTTCTGTATTTGTTAAAATCAGAGAATAGCTGCTTTAGAGTTATTGGAATGGACTTAGTAACTTAGCCAACACAGCAATTCAATAAAAACAAAATGCTTCACATTACCAAATGTCTGACACTGTAATTATATTGCTCTAAATGTGTCTCCTCAGTCTTTGCAGATTTTGTGGAACAACAAATTATAACATGCGAATAGATTTTTTTTTCCTGTGCCATCTGCATTATTTGCCTTCAATGCTGAACAGCACATTAAAGCAAAAAGAGTAAACATTCCAGTGATAAGGTTGATAGATAAGAACAATTTTTTAGAAGTATAAAAAAAAGTTTGATTTACTTATGTAATCTCAAGCAGGTATCATCTGAGTGAACATTCAGTGGTGCCATTGACATAAAAGTATCCATTGTCATCAAGCATGTGCATACTTACTCATGGATGCACGTTCTAAATTCAGTATAAATTAAAGCAAATCATCACGAAACAGCAACATACACATTCACAAGCACACAACACTGTAGATCGAACAAAGGCCATTTTATTCTAGAATTTCAAACAATGAAACACTCATTCAGTTATTCACAGCGTGATCAGAGATGCAGTTTGCAAGCTTTTAGATAAATGCTTCACACAAAGGTTTGCAGGGTCATATTGTCACTAATGAAGTCAGTTTTTCTGACAGGTAGTAGACCTACATGTAGCATATGGAGTATTACTAAATGCTGAACAGTGAATCAGCTTGTTTTGTTTATGAAAATGTTAAACCAGTCAGGTTTCTTGGAACAGAGCCTATTGAATCATACGCTACAGTCATCGGGTTTGATTTTGAATATAAGGAAGAGCTACTTTGTAGCATGTAGCATTGAGCAACTGTAGCATCTGGGGCTGATTAGTAAAGACATGAGTTGAATACACAGAAACCAAGTGAGGAACTTGTTAGATAAAAGTTTACAACTGTAAAAAGAACACTTGACCCAAAAATGAAAATTCAGTACTCACCCCCACGCCGATGGAAAGTTGGGTGAAGTTTCCTTGTCCAAGCTGAAATTTTCCCTGCAGCTGCTAGCTAAAAGGATTAGCGCGCTGAGAGGATTTTAGCTTATAAAAGGGTGTAAATACATTTTTCTTTTTCTTTTTAAAAAAAATAAATTTTGGATCTAGGGGCTTCCATAGACTTGGATTACGTCGGACAAGCTGTATATCACTTATTTAACAGAATGCTGCAATATTGATTTGCTGTGAAGCTCCAGAAATGTGGACTAAAAAAAGCTTATCCCAACTTTCCATCGGCATGGCAGTGAGTATGAATGAATTTTCAGTTTTTGGTTGAACTGTCCCCGAACACAGCAAACACCTATTGTCAAATTAATAGTGTTTCCTGTATAGCATCAACAACTTAGTGGTGTGGAATTGCTAAAATTGCTACATGTAGCACCTACCATGTTCATTAGCCACTTTCTTCTAAGTGTGAGAATAACAAGAATTAACTTTTTTTTCCTTTTTCTTTTTACAAACTGCATCTTTTAAAATAAAGACAATTCAAAGAGAGTGACACATAGTGTATATTGTCAACTTACATCAACAAATTGCCCGCATGATTTAGGCATGAAAAAAAAGAATTTACAAAGGAAAAGTTGTGTAAGAATGTTGAATAGCCGCTTGGTACCGTTAAAGATCATTTTTATCCATTGTAGATTGTGTTCTATCTTATAACACGACGGTACAGGGAGGCAACAACACATACATCCACACCACATAACATAAAAAATAAACACCATAATTCTGTTTTTTTATGTTTTGAATTTTCCTGGTAAATAATTTGTTTTTACAAAAAAATGTGTATTTACATTTTTTTCATTGCAATAGACTTCAATAGTATCTAAAATCTATTCATGTTACAGTTTTTTGCTTAAGTTGTCATTTGTTCTTTAGTGTAGAATGGATGGATGACTATATTTTAATATCTCTAAAGACAAGGGAGAAGGTGAAGAAGGGGTGGGACCTATGAACATACTACATAGGAAATGAGGGTGATGAGGGTGACAGTGTAAGTCAGTTGCCATGTCCATGTAAAGGCAGTACGAAGCGGTCGGGCGGCTTTAGAGCTTTTGGCTGTAAGGAAGGGATGGGGATATACAAACAATGAGCAATATACATGCCCATCTACAGAAAAGAACAGAAGAACTCTAACACTGACAAGTCTGACAAACCCTAAACTGCAACTTCTTAGCCATGCAATTCATTTGTTTTTTGTCTTACAGTCAAAATATTATTCAGCAAAGATTAATTTTGTCAAAATAGATTTAAAAAAATCTGAAAAATGGAGGATATGTGAGAAGTGGATCTGGAACTGCTTTACCTACTAATTTGTGGGCTTGGGCATACATTTCCAAAATGCCTGAAATTAAGTTGATAGTGCAACTGCTTTGAATTTTTACTTTTTTTGCCAATTCAGTATTTGTCATGAAAGCATACTATAGCAAAGAAGAAGAAGAAAAAAAATCACACAAGTTAGTCACTGAAGTAGTTCCAAATCCCAAAAAAAAGTCAAATTATATAAAAAAATATTCCACACTGTGATCTAAATATTCTCTGATTGACAAAAAAACAAACCAAACATGTTTAATAAGCCAAAAAGCATAATCAGAACCAAAATGCCAGTGATCAATTGGATAAATACAAGAAATATGACCAGTCAAAACTACCAAATGAAAAATGTTAAGATGAGAGAACAAAGCCATTTAAAATTTTGCACACACTGCAACCAGATGCACACAAGAGAAAACAGACACTGCTGAGAGAGGCACTCGACCAGAGGACGGGCTCCTCTCTCATGTGTTTTTCATGACAGATCTATCTGTAATGTTAGTCTTTAAACATGAAGCTGCCGTGCAGTCTGGGTGTACATCAGAGAGAGACGGTACTGGCTGGGAATGGGTTATTTATTTGATTACTTTTAGTTTTGTTTTAGTCGTACTGCAGGATGTTGATGCATGCTTAAAGTAAGTTGCATTTAGGGAAAGTAGGAAAGAAACAACACAGCAAACTGGGGGCAGGTAAGACTGACCAATGTTAGAAAAAGAGGAGACAGACACTGTGTCCCAATCCCTTACTATGAACGGAAAGTTAATTAATACAACAGTTTACACTGGCAAGTAACAACATGTGATACAGTCCAAATGCAACTTGAAGTTAAAAGTACTAATTCTGTTGTGCACTGCATTGTGACCATTAATGGTAGTAACCATTATCACCACAGTCAATTAGATCAATTCAGTATGCAAACTGACTTGTTTGAGCACACATGTTGTCACTTTTCCAGTGTGAAGGCACTGCATACCCCCCCCCAAACAAATAAATACATAAAACAAAACAAGTGTAGTAGTATGCAATTGGGACACAGCTCAAGTTCAACTGATAGCAGTGGGGAAGAAATAAATAAAAACACAAAACATAATAATCATATTTCGTCATGTACTGAATGTGAAATGCAGCTTCTTCAGGATTTAGGTATGATAAAGGGTCAAACGGCGAGCTTATAGCTGATATCCATAACATTGTGCATGTTGTCACCCTGTGCAGTGGTGGAAGGTGGAGGTGGGAGCTGCCAAAGCAAAACTTGTTCCAACTAATGAAATTAGATACTGGATGGACTGACTCATTCTAAGTCTAGTGGGGGGTCAGCAGCAAACCGCCAACTATGACGACAGTGGCGAACAATATCACTGGAATCAATTTCAGAGCGGCTTGATGAATGAAAGGAACACCGACAGCCAATCAAAATCCATCTGTGTAGCGCTTCCAATATTGGTTTCTAACTGTAGCCGACCTCTTTTATGTAAACCAACTGATGACGTTTAGGAAATACTCTTATTACTCTGAGTATGGCCTGAGACATACTGCCAGACAGCTCTCGGAAGGTTTTTTGTCCTTACTGATTTCCTCTTTCACTATTGCCAGGATACCATTAAATTGAGTCTTTCTTTTTTTTCTTGTAACAGATAACTCCTCTCGTCTTTGAAAATTTTTTTTTCTCTGTGTAATGTACAGCAGCAACAGGACATCTACTGGTAAGCTGCTGACACAGCTGGAGCGGCAGCGTGTGCTTGGTGCCTGTGTTTATAGAATGTTATTGCTCACCAGTGTGGATGTCACATTGTTATCATCACAGTTATCATTATAGTTACCGTTCCCTTAACACACACATTTTTTAAACCTCTGCAGGGTACCAGGGGCCCTTGCTTTACATGTATTTGGACCGAGGGCTGAGATGAGCTAGCTCTTCTGCCCGTACACACACGCGCGCGCGAAAGAAACAAACACAGTTGTGATTTGTCTGTTTTAAAATGACTCCACCACTCAGACGGATTTAGGAACATCTATTGACTGAAAAACATTACGGATACCAGCTTTAACCCCATAGTGTCTTTTGACATATTCAAATTTTGCCTAATGCAACACACATGGCTTTTACATGTGGGTAACAATATAATCGGAGAGGAATTTCATAAGATGGCACGTGTCTGACTTGCCTATGATCAAGTGAAGATGAATGGAGACCAGTGGCTGCCTTTAACAACATATGGCATGCTTTAGAAAAGGGTCGACACTTTTGTTTGTGTGATTTGTGATTCACCAATTGTGAATTTTAACACTGTCCACTGAATTTGCGGAATACACAAGTTCTATGAAACTCTAATTACACCTTTTGTGTGTAAAGCAGATTTAATGAAAACCCTTAGACTCTTCAAAAGCTTTCCCTAAAGCCGTGCTCAGATTACAGGAGTTTTAAAATCCAAACAACAGATTCAAGACAGATTTTGAAATCGAGTTGCATCACAGACACGAGGAGAAACTTCACCGATAGTCTTCTCTTTAATCTCAAAGATGCTCACAGTACAATACTTAAAAATAAAGGCACATCACACACTGGAGCAGGAATTTCACCTGTGGCCACGATAGCCATGGCTTTCGTTGCCCCTATATCTGGCCTTCATGCCTTTCTGAAAATTCTGTGCCCATCCGCCACTGTGGCCTTCATGCCCTGCTCTAAGTAAAGGGTGAGTCATCCTACTGTGCTGCAGTCCTAGTTTAGCATAATAAGTTACTAAGACTAACATAACATAATGACTGAGGTTTCACTGATTTTAGTGATGGTATGTGATCCTAATTCTAAATATGAATTACAAATAAATTATCCATATTACAAAACACTGTACTGTGTTACACTGTGCCAACTTAAAAGGCATTAATGCTTTTAGAAATTAATTTGTTTAATTTATATCAAAGACATGTTTTTCACTTATGGCCTTTGTGCCCTTAAAAAAATTGCCCCGCTGCAGGCCAAGTGGTCTTGCCTCTAAAATTATGAAATTCCAGAGATTTCAACCGTTCTCGATAGTTAAAGCAAAACAAAATGTTGAGCCTGGCCTACCTTCATTTGGCACGGTATTTCAAAACAATATTGTGAGTCTTATTAGATATGATTGTAAGATTTAAGAGTTATATCTTAATATGACCTGGGCATTAGTGGAACGAAAATGTGTTCTCAATCGTTGGCCACCATCATCATATTGTAGGTGTCAGACTATCTATGGTCCCCATGCAAAAAAATATGGAATCTCTGCAGTCTAGTTAAACTATTAAAGGACCCTTCTTAATTGCCATCTTATGAAATTAACTGAAAGAAGAGAACACGACAGATTTACAACAGAGAACAGAATCACTTGATAACTTCTCCAGACAAACCAGACAGACAGCAGCCACACGGACAAAGTGAAGACAGTGTGGGGAAAGATAGACTACATGTCGATGTTGCTGCGACCGCAAAAATGGTTTCCAACTTAAAAGACGAATGCAGACAAAGCAACCAAGTTAGTCTCAGTGCAAGAGCGTGGTGGCAAGGATCAATCAAAAAGCATGCAGTGAAATGATCAAAGGTCACTGAAGAGAAAAAGTGAAATGGCAAACGAAATCTTTTTATGCCATCTACACCAATAATCCTCATAGAGAGGAAGTTGGCAGGTGAAGGGGCAGGAAGACTGGCCGAATTATGAGGGTACATGTTTTTCAAATACAACTGCCATCAGTTACATATGGAACTTGTCCTGTTCAGGTTGGAGAAAAAAAAGTGATGGTAAGAAAAGATTTGTTTTGCCTTTTTATCGACTTTGAAAACAGAAATACGGATGTCTTCGTTAAAAGCCGCATGGTAGCCAGAATATATATGGGAGTAATTATCACCCACCAAAACGTCATGCCACACATGATGAGGCCAAAAAACAAGAATGTGAACTGGCGAATAAGACGGGAATGATAACTCGATAACAAAAGTTTAAAAAAAGACAAAAACAAAACAGGAAATAGCATCGACTCCCAGAATGATACAGCAAAGGAAATTTCAAATCAAAGCATGCCGCTGTCAACGTCAAAGTGATGTTCAGGTTAGAATGTTGTGAATTTCTGTGTAAACACATGACTGGATGACTGGGGCCCTGTCTTTGTCTTTCTTCACAAATCCCCATGAATCTCAGGCTACACAACATAGCTTTACACCCATTTACACCACAACCTTTCGCATACTTGTTGAAACAATTTGGGAATGACCTTGAAGAGGAAGAACCTAATGATGGTCAGCAGAACAGCACTAAAATCCTCACCAACCATGTGCCTGAACAGTAGAATCAAGACGTCTAATGGTAAGTATACAACACATGATTATATAATGAAACATAAGATGTAGTGCCCTAAGCTACATTGCTGCTAGGAATTAAATTACAAACATTCCACCTGAATGAAGCTAATGTTTGATGAAAAGCAAAATACTTCTTTTCTTGGGAAATGTCAGTGCAACTCACCCAAACTCAGTTTACCCAGCTTTTCATTTGTTCAATAGCTCAACATGGTTTGAGCCATTCAAATGATGGTTGTATGGTGAATAGGGCATTTAAAGACAAGAATATAATTGTTTCCTGACAATTGTAAGCACGTTTGCTTTACTTTGTAAGACCTGTGTCCACATAGTGATTTTTTTCTGGCAGAAAAATGATGGCAGGGTGCTGGGAAGTGTTGGGATGAAGCCCCATGTGCAGTAAGAGAAAAGCATGCATGTGCATGACAACATATCACCACTCTGACCGCGGCTGTATGATAGACTGGCATGGCCCCTTTGCTTTTTACTATTTTCATCTATTTGTTTGACTTTTGTTTTTCACTATTTGCACCAAACAGAGGATGCTAGCACTCACTGCTGAATCTGACAAGGAGGATGTAGGTGCATGACACAACAATGGAGCACCGTTTCAAGTCTACTTTGGCTAAGCAAGGGCAAATTTGACCCACTCCTCCAGTGGGTTCATCATGGTCTCACCAAATGGTGTATGAATGACACACCAATGTCTTAAGTCAATTTGTCTCTGACAAGAATGCATTTTTGTTGGCTTTTTGCGTGTTATATCGCCTCCGCATTAAGCTTTTCTCATGTAGAATGTGAGGTGACGTACAGTGGTATAACAAGCAAGAAAGTCCACCACAGGAGGAGGAGATTGGGGTGGTGGATGGGTCAAACAAAAGCAGGACTTTGACCCAGGAGACAAGGTTGGTGGGGTTATTACGCCACTAAACTCATTTTAAGCCAAACCATGATTGTTTTTCCGAACCCTAACCAAGTACTTATAATGCCTAATCTTAAACAAGTCCATTTTATGCCTAAATGTAACCAAACTGTGCCATCATGTGATTAAGGCAACAGAGGTCACATGACGAAAGTCATCTGATTTGTTTCCAAAGCTCAGAATACGGTCAGCATTAAATGACACGCAGAAAGCTTTAAATGCATAAAATAACATGCGACATGTCCTTAGAAGTGGCGTGCTAATCATATGCCATCCCATGTGATCACGTTGGAGGGCTGGCAGGACCATCTCCAGAGGATAGACAACATTCAGGGAGGCCAGTTTTGCAGTTTTGCCAATCTATTACATCTATTAGACGTTTTGTCTTACGGGGATATGAACTCCGGTTTCCTTGGTGAAAGTCATGTGTGTGACCCGCCACCCAACCACGACCTCCACCCCTCTTGGGACTTTGTCACTTTGTAAACTACGTCACATTGTGGATTTGTCTGATCATCTCATACTGATGCAGATCGTGTTTATTTATGTTTTTATCAAAGGTACATGAAAGCCGGCTGCTTCTCATCCAGACACTAAAGGGTACCTTCTGTAACTGGATGAGACTCAGATGACAAAACGGTGGTATTTGAGGCACCAGGAATGAGAACGGGCTGGCTGCATACGCTCCCTCCTCATTGGGAACAACTGAAAAAATACGCTGGCGCTCAGAAAAAAAAAAAAAAGGTATATGGACACAAGGCTTTATTAGTAATTTGTATAATATTCTATAATGTCTTATATCATCTGTAAGCGACCACGAAGAGGAGTGTGTAGATTTACTGTTTTAGTCTTTTTAACAGATACTGGGCAACCTGTCTTGTCCATTTACACCCACCAGTCGCAATTTAAAGTGTTTGCTGTCAGAGTGGATATCATGGATTAAATTATCTATGAGAGCATTCTAATAACCATTATTTTCAAAAATTTGTGTTGTAATTTTTGAAATGGGCTATAGAAACTAAAATATGTTAAAACTAAAAGCCCTACTTACTATTCACCTCAAAAAGGTGCGACATTCCATTATTTAGTATGGAAGTGAGAACATGGCTGCTTGCTGTTTCCTACAAAAATGAATGTTGCTAAATAAAATATGGAAATTCCCAAATTCTTTCAAACTGATTCTCTCAGTTATCACAATGCTTCAACATTTTTAGTGTTTTTAATATTTACATACAAAAAAGACAGAATAACGAGAACACCTAAAAGCAAAAGAATGACCCAAAAAAAACCAAAAAAAAACTCGTACACAGAAATTCAATGATATCTGTTCTCTATTACCAATGCAAGCCTCTAAATATGGCAAAACACAAATGAAAACAAAAAGTAAAAAGCGTCGCTGTGGTCCAGACAACACGCTGTGTTTGAGCAGAAAACTAATTTGAAAACAGCGACTGTCAAAATGTGTTGTTTCAAAATGAAAATCAGTGGAGCGGTGGATGGCAGGAGCGGTGGACTCAAACACAATGTGACACGTTTTGCAGCATCAGTGCAGAGAACATGGTGCACCCTCATACAAATTTTGCACATTTGTGATGATGTACTAACCCTCATTCTTCCTCTCAGCAGGCAAAATTTGTATGTTCACTGGCGACCATGTTAACCACTTTTGAAGCCCCCATGTGCAAGTGTAGCTCATGACATTAATGGCCTTCTGTGTTCCTGCTGTCAACTAGCAACATACTCAATGAACTTTCTCTATGACTGATGTACCAGTTCAAATGTTTTCAATTTGAATTTGAACTTTGCAGTCAACAATCCAGCCTTCCTTGGATTGGGTCATGTGTGGTGCAGCTTTCTGTGCTTACTGTCACTACACCGGCTGTGTTATGAAGTTACACTTGGTCTAACCATGGGGGTGCGATGCCTTGAGGATGCCTCGACCCTCTGGTGCAGATGAGTGAAAGCACGAAGAAAGCAAGCAAATGCAAACTAACCTAGCCCACCTGCATGGCCAGTTTCACACTCCTCCAGGTCTTCGTCGTCACTCGAACACTCTGCAGATGACATGTCATCTGCTGCGTGCTTCATGGACAGAACGTTGGTCATCAGAGGTCGCAGCCACAGCAAAGGTACCCAGACACAGCCAAAAACAAAGAAGACACACAAAGACAGGAGAGAACACAGAACAAGTTAGAAGTTGGGCATTGAAAGTTGATTTTTGACCTTGGAAACAGTGAAAAGACCTTAACTTAACTTAATTTTCAGAGCTTTCAACTGAATCTCATTCTCCCAGATATTTGATGCAAGTTTGCTTAATTGCCATGGCTCAGTTGTTATCACATCTAATCATGGAACATCAACTGCATGTTAACAGGTGACATGTGTGGGAAACCTCTGGCTCTGTTCAAAGAGTAGCCCCTTTTACACAGCCCATTAAATGCGGGCCTGTTGCGCCTCTGATACGCCTCGACGTCTGTATAAACCTAACAGAGGCGTAATGGGGGATCAAAGTTGTTCCACCTCTGAGACAGCAACGGAGGCAGTAACAGTGCTAAATCGGCGTCTGTGTAAACTCTTTTAATTGCAGAACACCGGCTTGCTATCTAAAATCACAAAGTGGAGCGGCGTTATGATGCCGTTGCATTTTTCAGTGTAAATAAACAAAGGCGTCATAGAGAAGGGTCTTCATTGCAGCAGTTTTAAAGAGGCCATATTATGAATTTTGGCGTTTTCCATTACCATTCCATTAGCCTTTACTTCCGTGACTTTGTTACATCACTATGTCACACTTTGCATATTGCACGCCTTACAGCTAGTCTTGTATGCCCTTGGGCGGAGCTGTAATTTGGCACACCCCCCCCGAAAGGGAGGAGTTTTGTTAGAGGTATCGCCATGTCGAGGAGACGCTGTGTTTTTAACTGAGAGGGCAAATTCCCTTTGAAAAAGGGAAAAAGCAAGAAATCCTTGGTTAAAATTTTTTTTTTTACCACTGTTACTCAACAGTACAGTGACAACCTTTTTTGTGATCACGGCCAGCTGGCCAATCAGAGCAGACTGGGCTTTTTGGGAGGGGGGCCTCAAAGAGACAGAAGCTAAATCAGTGTTTTAGACAGAGGGTGAATATGGTGCTGCTGCAATGGATAGTATGGGAAAGACAATGTGTTTTTGGAACATTAAAACCTGTAAACGTATTCTAGTATAAACCTAAAATAAAAATATTAACTTGAAAATTAGGATAATATGGCCACTTTAAAGTTGGTTTGCGATCCACCAATAAAAGACAGAGAAGAAGAAGAAGGGCAGCACATTGTTGTGTGGTGGATATGTTTTTCAGAGGAAGACAACAGGATTCCAATTTGCAACAGATGTTCCACAAGGGTTTAGAGAGGAGGGAAAAAGTCTATGAATTTGAACAAAACAAATTTTAGTAGAGCTGTGGAATATTAAATCATCAATCTTTGACTTTCTTACCATCAGCTGTGCAGACACTACAGGTTATTAACTCCTTTTTCCAAAACACAAGAAATGTAAAATTATTGGTTATCTTATCTGTATCGACCATGACAAGCACGTAATTATTGGTATTAGTATCAGTTGAAAAAAATTTGTACCATGCATCACTAGTTGAAAGCTCCAAAAGATGATAATGATTGGACCTTGAATTAAAACCTGACATGTAAAATTGTATGCTTGACTAACAAAATTTGAACAATAACAAATGTACCAATGCATGCATTTTATACAGCTGCCTAACAATAAATTCCTCCTATTGGTTTGACAGTGGTGTGAAACAGCAACAATTCAGCTTGCATTTTAAACCCGTACAGCTGTGAGAGCCAATCAGTATGTTGTAATCAGAGTGATCTGTGGAAGTTTACTGTGCGAGTCCTCTTCCTGTCACTCAAAGAATACAGAATTTACATTTTCCAATACACAATTCACACAACAATCTACAGTTAATAAACTTCATAAAATATAAAACCAAAGTGAAAGATTTAGGGAATACCACCTTAAAGTCCATTTTCACTTCATTTGGTATACAGTTCGAAGGAAAACACCATTAAGGTGAATTACAGGATAGGTTCACATTGTTTTCGTTGCTTGTTTGTCTTAAAGCAATAATCAGGTGCCCACGTGCGTTGACAGTTTTTGTGCTGGCAAATCCACAGTCGTCATTTCTTTCAAAAATACATTAAATATTTGTGTGAAGTTATTATGAGGCTTAGTCCAAAATTGTTTGTTCAGATAGTGTTTCCACACCGAGCTGCGGCAGGACAGTAACACCAAGTGGGGATCTGGGGCTAAAATCACCGTATTTACCTAATTTTAGAAATTAGAACTAAAAAAGACTGCTGAAGCCTTAAATATATATAGTATACGATATATAATACTATATAATAGTTACAATGCATATAGGCACCTGACTATTGTTGGAGTGGAAAAAATGTAAACCCATCCTTTAATGTTTCACTCTATCATTGTTGTTTTTCACAAATTATGTATTTCAAAAGACTTCAACAGATAAGACCAGTAAAAACAATACTTTTCAACTAAATATGATTTTAATTATATTGCTCTTTTTTCTGTGACTGAAAATACATCTGTTTACTCCAGGGGACATTATAAGACAAAGGGTATTTTCTGCCTATATTTAGATAAAATGGGCCCATGTTTAGAAAAAAAATCAGAACAATATTTAATACAGATGTTTAATAAAATAATTAAAATATAAATTATATCAGAATTTTAAATAAAACATACAAAATGAGACAAAATCTAAATATAAGTTCAAGGGACAGACTATACCCTGTGGCTCATAAATTCCACTGGAGTGGACAGATGTATTTTCAGTCACAGAAAAAAATTTACAAAAATACTATTAAGCGAAAAATGTTATTTTTTATTTTATTTTTTTTTACCTGTTAGGTTTTCTGAGAATAAGATTTAACAGTTATTCCAGAGTGCATCGCCTCTTCCCTCTGCCATTTTGAATTTATGATGCGCTATCTCTAAACGACAAAGTGATACCAAGACAATGGGTGTTTCTCATCGTCAAGGAAGGATCCTCAAACGGCTGAATTTGAAGGATTCTACATCATGGAATGTCACCGTACTGTTCCAACGTCCAGGATCCTTCGCACAGAGAATTTTCAAGGATGCTCGTGTGTATGCTCGGCATGCCTGAAGTACCCACAATCCTATGCGCACAAGGCTTAGTGGGTCTTTTAAAAATTGCGAACCCTTTCAATGACGCAATGACAAAGGCTGGAAAATGATCACATTCAACTTAAAGTAAAAGAATAGCTTCAAATGAACTCGGGGCATGTGGGGTATAGGGCTATATTTACATTTCTGGAAAAGTGTGGACCTAAGAGCCGTAATAAAACCTGTTCTGATCCACATTCCAGCTCAGAAGGTGGTGGTCATGCACCTAAAAGCTGTTTGCCAACCGCCATAAGACATCAGAAGAAGAAGATGAAGAAGAATGAAGCTATGATGCACACTCGCTAGCTTGTTGCATCATTGCATCATTCTTCTTCTTGGCTCTACACTGAGCTTCCGGTCTTCTGACTGTACCTACTGTCCCTTTCCATGTCCAGAGCTAAAATAAACATGTAAAAACTGAATAAAAACCATATATCCATAAGAATGATCTATGTGCTTTGTGCACACGCCTTACGACATGATCCAAATGTGCAGGAGGATGTACACACTACTGATTACATTTACACTATGCTGTGCCTCATGTTCAGTGCTGCGCAGATAGTATACATCAATAAACATACAATCTGGTAAACAACATGTTAGTTCACTGTGTAATGTGCTGAAGATCAGTGGCACAGAAGCGCAGCATCCCGATTGGTGGACAAGACGTGAACACTGATTGATCTGATATGTCAACACCTTGCTAACTGTTCTAAACATGAAAAAAATGATAAATAATCTCATAAGACATTAAGTATTGGATTCGTCATTATGGATTTATTGTACAAAGTGTCCAAAAAGACACTGAAGTTCCAGGTTGGATTAAAAACCCTCTGAAAGGGCCACGATCGCAGCGAAGCTTTCTTAAGACTGGGAAAACATATTATTAAAAAAGTGTTTTTAGCCAACACTGCTCCTAAGAGAGTAAAACAGAAAAAAATGTTTTACTTCTGCCCCTGTAGGTTATTACCACCACCTTCTGAAGTGGATTGGTTTTATTACGGCTCTTAAGTCCACTCTCTCTAAAAGTTATTCTTTTACTTGAAGTTGAATGTGATCATTTTACAGCCTGTGTCATTGCGTCATTGAAAGGGTTCTCAATTTTTAAAAGACCCGCTAAGCCTTGTGCGCATAGGATTGTGGGTACTTCAGGCATGCCGAGCATACACACGAGCATCCTTGAAAATTCTCTGTGCGAAGGATCCTGGACATTGGAACAGTCCTTCGGCTGTACTCAATGATTTAGGATCCTTCAAATTCAGCCGTTTGAAGATCCTTCCTTGACAATGAGAAACATCCTGAGACTCTAAGAAACACCCAATATTCAGATTTAATTATGTACAAAGCTTTGGGGATCTACCACCTGGTGGTTGGGAGATGTTAATACAACTCAAAATGACTCCCAAATATCTGTCCGCTGTCGTGAACGCTGTATGAATAAAAGGGGTAGACTAAAACTGGCTATCAATTAGAAAGAGGCCAGACTTTTCTGGTCACAACAAAATACTATGACAGTTAATTCACAGTTACTCTAACATGTGTGGTTGACTATTTACCAAACAAATGAAGTTGGGTCAGAGGGGGATGTAATGTTATGTATGGTTAATGAATACTCTCACAGGCACTCTTTCCTGATCCACTCCTTGGATACGCTGCATACACAGTTGACATAGCCGCTAATTGTTGGTTCAGTACTCTAATCAACTCATTAAACAGACCATTTTAATGACACATTTGCTTCTCTGCAGCACTAATAAGACAGAACACAAACCATCAGTTTTACATGCAGGTGTTTGATCAATTGCAGATTGAATCAATTGAACTTGTATGACATTTCCTACTTCTATCAGTATTTGGTTTCATGTCTTCGTCAACCTTTTGGGTTGCACGAAGTATGCATGCATTTTTTCCCCTTCAGTGCATATTGTGAGTTTGTCTTCTGTCTTGTGATTATGCAAGTCTGTCCATACCTGCACAGTTGTGGAGGATCTGTGTTTCCGCGTGGTAGTGGTGGACATCATGGTGGTAGTCTCAATGAAAGTAGTAGACATCTCTGGAGGCATGGCCGTGGACCTGGCTGAGCCTGCCACACTTGGCACATCACCTACCAACCTCACGCTGCCATTAATCTTGATGTTAGGGTTGCCCTCTGCAGCCATGTTCAACACCTTGAGGCCATTGTAGTAAAGGCCAGACAGCTGACCCTGAAAGGGGCGGCTGCGATCACTACCACCAATTGTGACTGTTGCTTGGGTGTTGAAAATTGTAAGCTGCCGTCCTGGGGGAGACATCCAAATGTGAGATATTTTGAACAGAAAAAGCACATTCTCATATACCTTTGAAGTGGCACCCGTCATTTACAAGACAGAGAGTCTTATTTTTGTGGTGGTGCAACAACCAGCTCGAGCAGTGCTTCTACAATTTGGCATTTTCCTGACCTCAAAATTCTGTCTGCCTGTCTATGTGGTATTTTGGTGCCCAGCACAGTGTGCACGGTGCACAGGTGGGAGTACAGGTGCAAACTGGTGGGGGGTTCATTCAAGTGAGGCAGCCTAAACTTGTGCCTAAACTTAAGCAAACGTCACAGATGTTTTGTGCCTAGACTTAACCAAAGTAACGTAGACCTTGTGCATCAGGATAAGATGCGCAGAGCATGAGCCTTTGCGCGTTGCTCAGATACTAAAGGGAAGGCTTAGTGCATTGGCTGAGAAACCAAAGGGTACCTTGCGTGTCTGGATAAGACGCAAGGGGCACATGACAAAACGTCGTTATGTGACCCAGCCTTTTTTGTATTTTACGCTGCTAGACATACATGAACCCAAACAGCTGGTCGTCTTTAAGGCAGCCATAAAGTCTGTACAGGAGACCTCGCACCACAGTGCGCTGGTTGTTGCACTTGCATGATTAAAATAGGACCCTTGAAGTCTACAGTCATGCCAGCAGCTACATAAATATGTATATTTCTACTCAACTCATAACTGCTCAATTTTTATTAGATAATTTATTGCTTAGTTTATTTACAGTTTAGTTAATTATGTATTAATCATTTTTATCACGAAGTTCCATATAAAGCTGCTTGCATTGATTTATATTCATATCCATGCTTTTGACACTACTTTAATGGTCATTTCTTAGTAAAAGGAAAGCTTAATTTCAGGTAACTTCAAAAGAAACCTGTGAATATGTATCTTCAAGGTTGAGGTGAGTACCACAGAAAAAAGGAAACAAAATTTTCATGGTTTTTAAAAATTCATTTTGAGTTCATTTGAACTCTGAAGTAGAGACAATGAGCAAACAATGTTCTCAGTGTAGAAGTTCTTCACATTATACCAGTATTGTACTGAACACACATAAGCATAGAAACATGCTTGTTTGAAATTACCTTTCTCTTGTAGCCACTCTTCTACTGGTCTGGAGTATTTGAAAGGAATTTTCTTATTGGCCATTTGATAGCGTTCAATGTCGCTGTTCCCTTCAAAGTTTAAGAAGACATTTATGAAGACATTTATTGATCATCAGCATCATGTCACCTGCAGCAAATACCACGTTCCTTACAATATTTTTAAATTATTTTATCTGAAGATTACAATTTTATTAAACTTGTTTTAGTTGCAGCATAGGTAGAGCTCATTATTTTTTAGTTTTTTATAAGAAAACAAACAGGGAAAAAAAGCAGCTCGTCTGTTAACTCTCCACTGATGCTCACTACTGAGTGACATAACAAACGCTACAGCTACTATGAATGGGTGGAGCTGTTACACTCTGGGCAAAACAAAGAAATATACAACGCCCATGATTGTTAATGTACAAATTACAGGTCTAAATAGTCCAGTTGTTGGATCAGTTTATGTGTTAGTGTGAGATTTGTGTACAAGAGCATTTTTGTGTAGTTTTTGTCATAGATACGGCTTGACATTTGGGTCATGCAAAGACGAAATTGCAATTATTTTTCAAAACACATTGGATCATCTGCAGTCTCCATTGTAGTCAAACTAGTATTCTGAAGCTGCCAGTTTGGAGAAAATGCGAAAAAAAAAATTACAGCCACTGTTAAAAGACTTTAAATGACATCATGTCAAAGGGTCAGTTCACCTTCTCAAAAACACGAGAGGCTCGTGCTTGTGACAGTTGTAACGTTAGCTAGCTAGCCTCTTGTCCATAAATAGATACATTTATCTCACAGACCGTATCACCTTCTGGGCGGTGTGGTTTGGTAGAAAGAAAGTAGTTCCTCCATGAAACTGCTCATAACAGCCTGGTTTCACCAAATGGTGTATGATTAACACACCAATGTCTTAAGCCATTTTGCGTGTTATCAAAATGCATTTTTTCCTTTTCGCGTGTCATTGAACACCATCCGTAATGAGCGATAGAGCAATAGAGAAAACAATGCAAGATGATGTAGTATAAAGTGCGAGGAAGTCTGCTCGTGGAGGAGGTTGTGGTGGTGGTTGGGTCAAACAAGCAGTGGACCTTGACTTGTCACGTTAAGTTTAAGTTACGTAATGTTTTGAAATTATGTCACATAAGCAACATAAGTTACGTGATGTACTGTACATAGCATAAACTGATTTTAACCCAAACCATGATGTTTTTTATTTCTTAAACCTAACCAAGTCTAAATGCCTATGCCTAAACTTAAACAAACTGTGACCGTAAGTCATGTGACCAAGACAACAAATGTCACATGACAAAAGTCCCCTGACGTTGTTGTTTCCTCCATGTCTAAAACTCATAAAATGCGGACGGCTTTAAATGACATACGAAATGACCTTAAAAGTGGCGTGCTATTCATACACCATCCCATGAGATCACATTGCTGTGGATTATCTTGAGTAACTGTGTCAATATTTCTGGAAGGAGACATTTCTGTTGAGTTTTTCAAATGTATTTTTTCTGGCACTTTAAGCACCACAAGCAAAGTGCCATCTAGTTCCATTATATTGGGGAGAAGGCAGACATCTCTACAGCTGATATCTCCAAAACTGAGCAACTCACACCAAAACTATCTAGATGGATAAATAGCACTACAGGGAAGAGGGAAAATTAGAATATCTGATTTTGGGGGTGAACTGTCCCTTTCACACACAGCCACGGTCGCAATACTGTAGGATCATCATCATGTTTGAAGGACACGCCTTCTTCTTTTTTAACCATCCACAGTTGTTTTCATTTAATCAAATGGGATTAGATAGCAAAGTCTCAGTGAGCACCTGCAAACACAACACTAAGCAGCAGCTCTGCAAAGGTTTTATATGGCCTCAAGATTGTATCTGATAGTAGTAATTGTATTTGTCCTGTTGGTTAAAGGGTGTTGAAATCAATCTCCCCCTTGCTACCCGTGATCTATATACCCAAGTGGAATATTACTCACATCCTTCCCTACAGTTTTCTTTTACTGTCTATATTTACAGTACATCCTCATTTTATGTTCTATCTTATTCCTCCCTCTTTCTGACTTTCACTCTGTAAAAACAAATTAGCTAAAGACCCATTTCATATCCATAACTTCCCTAGCTTTCTTTAGCACCACTTCCCAGTTGCTGCCCCACAATGCCTTATGCCTCACCGAACTTGGACTATCCTGAATTGAGCTATCCATCAATCAATCCAGTCTCAAGGCCAGGTCCTCTCGAGCAGTGGTTCTCAAACATTTTCAGGACCCCTATTTGTTAAGATTTCGTTCCAGGGTCCCCCATCTGATAAGAATTTTGCTTTTAGACATTTTATTAGAAAGTTTGAAAGTTTGAAACCCATGACCAAAACAGTCATCCATTCTGTCACTGTTTTACTTCTGGATGGAATTATAGAGAAAATTAATGATTCCCCTTTTTGCTGGGGACCCCCTGGAACCCACCCATGGGGGTCCTCAGACACATTCACATTGAAAAACACTATTCTAGGACCACAATTCCCAACTTTTTTTGTAAGGCCTAGCCTCAAAGCTCAGTCCAATGAACTCAAGTACCCCTTCACCTGCACCACCATTTCCAAATGTATTCATATTAATTTACTTCAAACTGGACTTTACTTTTTATTGATTATATAAAAGTGGATATAAAAGGAGATTTAACAACATTCTCATATAATTGAACCATATTTTATTTAGTTCAGTTTGGTCAAGTTTGCATTTGTAAAGTAATGGACGTCCCAACCATTCATCCATTACTTTTAATGGTCTATTTCAACAGTTTATCCATTATTTTAGCTAACTATTTCATCTCCTCTTCTCACTTGCTAACTAGTTTTCAGGCACGATAAAAATGTGGATGCATTTTTATAATCAAATCATTAATTCAAATTAGTTGAGCTACACTACAATCTCTCCATGTAACCCACCGGAAGCATCCCCTGGAAGTACCCACGTACCCCTGGTTGGGAATCAGTGCTCTACAGAAATAAAGTTACTTTGCATTTCTACTCTAGGCCTCTTAGGCAAAGCTAGGAGCTGAATCCACTTCACTGCTCATGCTGTCCCATTGTCTGTCCACAAATAAAAAATACTGCATGCAAAGCATCTAGCTGTCACAGAGGGCCTTGGAAAGTGTAGAACAGGGGAGAGTGTGGGAACAGGGGGAGGCTGCACAAATAAAAGAAATCATCTGACAATCTGATGTTTCTAAATGCTGCTATCAGGGATGAGATCTGGCTTGTCACAGGAAATTTGCTTTGTGCCTCTTCTCCTCCCTCTACGGCATGTTGCTGAACCAGCAGCCTATAAATAAAAGTGTGCTTTTGATGATGCTGTGATAGAATGCTTAAGATAATGATAAATGTGTGAATAGGGGGAATCTGTGTGTTATCTGTCACCTTGGTGTTCAAACCAGTGCCACAACAGAGAGAACAATAAGACAGTCTGCAGTGAGGTCTCAAGCACTTGGTTAAAATTACAGCTTCCATTAAGGTGCAGCAACTAACGTTTTGACCGACAGCGTAACCCAGATGATGCGTCACTATAAACAAGTAAATTTAGACGTTTAGACAGCCCTGCATTCATCATTAAACAAGTAGCTGCATGTAACATACGATATATTAGTCAAATTTATTCTTAAATGTAGAACCCATATTTTGAATGATCATTTCCACACTATCTGAATGAACCCTGTATGAGCAATTTTTTCAGGTCAGTCACATTTCCTCAGATCTCAAATTTAATTAGCTATAAGTTGGCTCTGACCAAATTCAAGGAGAACTGTGCCAAAGAGGTTTCCTGCTGGAGACCAAAACAGGTCTGCAACAACCCTTCAAACAGTTGTTAATCTGAGTAGGATTGGTCTACTTTTAGTCACTTCATAGCTCAGAAAAATAAGAGCACCAAAAGCGTAGGAGTAGGAAATGCTTGAAAAGGTCAGTGGCTGTATAGACAGATTTTCTTTGTCCTTTAACTCCCTCAGTCAATCAGATACAATCAATATTGTGCTAACTCAAAGTACATGCTTGTGCTTCTGTTTTAAAGCTTAAAAGCACTAGTTACACAAAAGGTGAGAACCAAAGCAGGAGTTAACTGAGAATATAATAGTGTTGCTCTTCTGTTGGAAGCAGATGCAGCCCAGTGAACTTCTCAACTGTTGCATGATGGCATGAGCCCATTGTCTTATCATATCTTGTAGCAGCATAGGCTTCAATTATTAACTGATACTGTCAAAACTGCTAACAACTATGATTGACAACAGCATGTTTGTACAGTAAAGATGCAAAATAAAGATGATTGCCTTTAGATTTGATTGATTCATTAGTGCTGTACCTGTTGGGAAGTGTTCATTGATCGACCAGTTATCCACCTGCAGCGTAGCATTGCCACCATTCCTGGTGAAGCGGACAACATGATACTTCCCATCATTCACTGGGGTACTGCTCTCCTCCACACTGATATCCACTGTGCCAATGTTGAACGTCACTCCAATTTTGCCTTGTTGCTGAAATGAGAAAGCACAATTATTTATTTTAAACACTGGCTCGCTTAGATTTGGGAAGTCCCTCCCCTTCGAGTGGGCCACCATGGGACCTTATTCCAGAAAAAAAATATGTACAGTAGTTCATGGTGAGAGACATCATTTTGTGGATCCCATTTGAATTGTACCATTAATTAAACATACAGTGTTTGTCAATTTAAAAGATCATTTTGCAACTAAAGAAAGTCACAGTTTGTCATAAAACTGTTAAGGCTACACACCCAACAGTCGTGTGACTGACGTTAACTCTCACTGAAACCCGTAAACGAAACCCTGTAGAGACGATCCACATACTAGCTAGCTAAGAGAAACGACTAGCTCTCTGTTCACATTGCTGCAGCTGTCAACATGACCAGACTTGTAGTGACTTTCACCTCTTTTAATACTTCTTCTCTGGATAAACGTCTGCACCCAGCTAGAACATTGCTAAGGATTTGGAAAGTGTTAATGAATCCAAACAGAAAGCAGAGGTTTCCGGATGCTTAGCTCTTTGCAGTATTTCACTGCAATGGTATGTCCGACCTTCTTCAGAGCATAGACAAGTAACAATGAACAGGCAGGCAAACAAAACCAATCACATTCCAATGATTAGCCATATTCAACAAACCTGTGTGCACCTCTAACCCCAACTCACCCCAGTGGTAGAGGCTAAACCCTAACCCTGGGAAATGTACCAGTGAGAACTGTGATCATAGAAATTGGAGCCTTACTTCTTATTAGATACAATATAGTACAACGTAGGGTAAGGAAGCATCTAATAGTAAAATCTAACTGTATCATGGAATAGTAAATGGTTTTCTGTGCCAACAGCCTTGCTGGTGTTGGTGACGTGCATTGTGAGAGATGTAGTTCATTGAGCCGTTTCACACAAAACCAAATGGTTCTTTGCTATCTTTGTGACAAACTGCAACGTTTTTGGGTTGCAAAATTATCTTTTAAATTGCCAAACATATGTGTAATTCATGGCACCATTCAAACAGGATAAAAAATTATTTCTCTTGCGTCCTTAACAACCATTCATATCTATCCTGAAAAAAGGTTGCGTTGGAGATACCAGAAGGGGAGGGACTACACCTCTCGATATTATGCATAATACTTAATAATACTGCAGTGTTCACACAACATCATTTCTGTGGTTGTGTATATACATCAGCTGATGGAGATGCTGACTGTAAGGTTTCCCTCCATGGAAAGAGTTGGTTTTGTTACATCATGTGTCTTGTCCCTTTGTCCGTACTGAACTATCTAAAATGTAAGGACACAGTCAGTGTATTTGAGGCTTCATGACTTTTTAGGCTTGACCACTCTATAGAGAAAACAATGGACTGGTTGACATGTCATAGTAGAAAACTCATCACAGATAATGTTAGATGCCAGTAAAGGCATTAAAAGATGCGTGTGGAACAGCTGCACTATAGTGTAGGTGTGATCTAATGGAGTCTTTTTTTTGTCTACTTATTTAATAATCCAGTTTACAATCTGGATTATTATTTATAAGGCCCAATGTTTGAGGGAAAGTAGAAATTATGTCACATGAACATATACATGTATATATATTACACATAACACATATATTATCCATAAAAGGAAAAATTACAGTTCACTCACTTCTCCACCTCCTCAAAAAAGAAATAAGGGATTTGGAATGTCCTTCTTGATGGCAGACCAGACCAATTTCCAGGCTGAAGAATTATCAAGGAATTAGCAAATAAGGGAATTGGAGTGTATCCTATGATTTGAATCTCTATCAGCTGATGCCACAGAAAGACCAAAGTAAACCTATAAATATATCAAACCACTGCAAAAGTGTATGCAACCTCCACAACTAAAGGCTTGCAAATTTAAACAGGATGAAACATGTGAAACCCTACCCTATTTTACAAATTAATGAAGCATGAGGTAATGAGGTAGAAAAGGCAAAACATACATCCTCAGATTTTTCTATTTTCTAAATTACAGCTGCAGTTAGTGTCAATAGAGCGTGATAGAGGCACATTCCCTCTCCCTGAACGAGGATTTTAAATGCTTGTTGTTACTGCTTTACTGTGGGAAACAGTCTTTCTTCAGTGGAAAGCAAAAAGGTAAACCTGCAGAATGTGTGTGAGAACTTACTATGTGCCCATGATTTTTTATTATTTAAACTACCGCCACAGGCGACGTTTCAAGCATTCGCTCTAACGTCACCTGGACTTTCTCGCCTGGATGTGCGTGCCTTGGTAAACTTTTTACAGAACTTACTATGTGCAACATGAGGTAGTCACCCAGACCAGGAGCGCTGTCAATCCGGACCAGGATGCCATCTTTCAGGGAGGTGCTGAAGCCGACGGTCAACCGGTCAGTCCTGGTGCTCGGTCTCTCATTGGCTGGCCACTTGAAGGTAATGAGGCCTCCTCCTTTGCCAAAGATGTACGTGGTCCCAGCTGAACAGAGGAGGGAGGAGGAGGAAGTATAAATAAGAATCTCAACTCTAAAGTACAATAAGGACCACATCCTGACTCTAAATCTATCTATCTATCTATCTATCTATCTATCTATCTATCTATCTGGCAACACATAATCAGATTAAAAAACAGTTTCCTCATTGGACATGTAGATCAATGCATGGACCACAATTTCAGTGTTTTGTCAATCATGAATTCAACTTACAAAGCTAAAAATTCCACTGATTGCATATTTGAGGCGTTGGAGGTGAACTATTCCACATGCGACTGTATTATAGCTGGCACCGCTGACGCAAAGACAAGTGGATCAATATCTGTTTTCCTCAAGAAGCAACGGCCAGCGGTACAGAACAAAAGTGTGTGTTTAATCATTCATTTAGTCTAAAATGGAGACATGGCTACTTCATTGTGACCTCACCCTCCGCCCCGCCTGCCCAACTGACCATGCCCCAATTTTAATTGCACAATAGACATTGAGGGCTGGGGGGTAGGCGGGGCATGTTGAGAAGCCCCACTGTCTACCAGCGGGGGGGTGTCTGTGACCCAACTGTCCCCCCAATTTTAATTGCAGTACCTTAGGTAACCACATAACCTCATATCCACCATACTACACATACACACATCATCCCATGCATTCAAGCCAACACAATAACGTGCACAGACGGGCCGAGGGTGGGGGGAGGCGTGATGGGGCCCTACTTGATATTATTGAGGGGGAAGAGTTTATGACCTATACTGCAGTCCACCACTAGGGGGCGATCAAGATGTTTTGGCTTCACTTTAGAGGAGCTCTCATGTCGTCCATCTTTATATACAGTCAGTAAGTGTGAGTTTACCAGCAAGGTGAATCTGCATCAATCTTCTCCGGTCCCTTACCCATGAGGGATAATGATGAGATGTATAGTAGGCTTGCCTCAGTCAACCACTGGCTGCTTTGTTATTGTGATGAGCAGAGTTTTAGTTTGATCCTCCTCATTCCAGATGTTTGGGATCTGTATCTTTGTCCTTGCATATCTCTCCCTCTGCTTGATTGTTTCCTTCCTTCTTCTTCGATGTGTTTGCTTGACTTTTGCCTCTTGTGTGTTGGTGTAGTCTGTCATCTTTCCAGGTCTTCATAGTGTAGAGGAGGTATAACTCAGGTCCTATCTGTTTGGTGCCACCTGGAAGTTTTTTGACATCCTTTGGTATCAGTATTCCACATGTGTGTTTACAATCTATCTAGAACTTTCTATCCTGATTGTCCATACTGTAGTTTTACTATGTTGGTCTATTCTGTACACACAGCATCTATTGCATATCTGTCCATCTTAAAAGAGGGATCCAATTGTGTCAGGATCACAAATCATGGTCTTTTGAATTCATTATGTTGCTCTATGTAAATGGTCAAGTGCCACTTAATTATGCAGGATGCTGACCGTGACATCACAATCACAGATATTTGTCAGAGTAGAAGATATGCCAAACACACAAGACACATGGGGGTCATCCAGGGGTGGAGCTTTGTTTATGGACCCTCAAAAATAATCATTTTAAAAAATGTAAAATATTACTATAATACTACAATTGTATCTCTGTCATCAAGGATAATGCTGGAAAACTTAAAATAGCTCCACATTCTACCATGTAATTAATCATATCACTTTAAAATATTCACATAGTAACTTATGAATGTGCTATTTTGCCACTGTTGTCCTATAACCTGGCATTCACGAGGCCACTGAGAATTATTCACAGGCTGCAAAAATTGATTACATTAACAAAAGCAAGCAAAACCTTGGGGACCTCAATGGGAGCTATGGCTGTGAACAGAAGGAGAGAGTTCCAAGGTACAAATTCACAACACTCTAAATACAGTAGAGCAGATATTCTTAACCAGTGACCGGGGCCCACTGATGGGCCTCAGAGCATCATCTAGTGGGCAGCAGGGACAGTGGTACTGCCAAATGGTTAGATTGTTTGTTTGTTTTTTTGTAATTTACAAATATAGTTATATATATAGTTATATATATAGTTATATATATAGTTATATATATATATATATAGTATATATATAAGATTCACATAAATAAAAAATTACAAAATAAAAAACATTATTTTAATGAGCAGTTACATTTGAACATCACCAGACAAACATGTTCTGCCACAGCTGGCTAACTTTCCTTAGATGCAGTGGCACAAAATGGATTTGAAACGAAAAAGTGATGTGGGAAACAACCATATGCAAGTAAAAGCTCCAAAGCCTGTGGTGAGGAAATAGACCCTGACTAAATTTGGATTCATAATGGTAGAAAGTTTAACCAAATGCACAGTGTGTTGACTGTCACAGCCCAGTATACAGTAGGCCTATATACATTTTTTTCCCCATTTTTTTGGTCATGTTGCATCAGATCATAAGTTACAAAGGTTTAGATCCCCAGCAGTAGAGGGTCTGTAGGGTCTGAAACTGATTATTGAGATAATTGCAGGTAGCATATCAGTTCTATCAAGTTTTGCAGGTGTGGCGTGGGTCCAGAACTCTGAGCAACAGATTTTTTAAAAAAAGGGCCTCATATGTTTAAGCTTAAATTGTCCGAGTGCATTTAACATTACAGATATACATTTCCATAAAAAGAAGTACAATTCTGCGAAGGAAGTGGAGTTTGGATGTTTGTTTGTGACTAAAAATGTCCTGACAGATCTGACAGTTCTGGAAACCCACAAATGATCTTACTGCTAAGTTTGGAATCTGTGAGGAATAAGTTTGATGCCTATGAAAATACTGAACATTAGATTAAATCTGCCTGTGTGGACATAACTCATTAAGTTACAGCTGCTGTATCACCCTGTGACATCTCTGCACTGCTCCGGCTAATCAGCATCAACACACTGTGCCACTCTTCCCACCAAAGACAACTGTTTGGAGCCCGGAAATTACAGGCACGGAAAAAAAGATGAAGATGAGGACTGTGTGAAGAGGACATTGGAAAACAAAGCCACTGTAAACACCAGCCACTGGAACAACAGCATTTTAAAACTATTGTTTCGAAGTAGCAATAAGGTGCCTCATCCATTCATGAGTCATTTTGTTCTTCGCCTCCACATGCTGGCTGTCTTGCCATGTGCTGCTCCGTATGGTTGCTGCTATGCTAGGAGGCACAGATGAATGCGTATGTGTGTGTGTGTGTGTGTGTGTGTGTGTGTGTGTGTGTGTGTGTGTGTGTGTGTGTGTGTGTGTGTGTG
>JBBPCS010000152.1:95501-125160 GCA_037974645.1 Hollardia meadi
GAGAAGGCAGACATCTCTACAGCTGATATCTCCAAAACTGAGCAACTCACACCAAAACTATCTAGATGGATAAATAGTACTAAAGGTAAGAGGGAAAATGTGTTTGGTTTTTTTAATTTTATTTTGGACTGTCCCTTTAATGCACATAAATGTTCACAATAGCAAAGCCAGTCTACATTAACTCATCCGACTTAAATGAGGTGAATGCGTTGAGTGGAGACTTACCTGGTAAACTGATGCACTGCTCTGTTAGAGGAGCTGTTCAGGACCGAGTGAACGGATAACGAGTTGGAGTTTTGTAATGTAAAATCACTTACAATGCAGGAATATCCTGCATTGACAACTCTATTTCTGGTGACTGATCGGGTTAATATTCATGTTACTTCTACTGATACTGCTGTGTTAAATGTCTGCCAACAGTGTAGTGTCTCCATCTAGTGGCGACAAAGTATTGCAGCAACCTGAGCGCAACTCGGTAATCATTAAAGGGCTTTGAAAAGGGCTCACTGTCTGAAGAAACAAATCCATTATATGTGATGAAGGCTTGTAATGAAGCGCAGACAGTACATGGTAGTACAGTTTAAATGACTAACCAACTGATCATGATACACCAGCAAAATAAAAATAAAACCATACAAGCACACAAAAATGAGACATTAGAATGCCATGGACAAGACCAACAAACTGTGATTGATGAGATTTTATTTTGAAAAATAAATTAATCAACCATGACTTTCTTGCAGTACATTCAGTACAGTGAATAACATTGTTATCAACCCCATTCAGATTGTCACAGCGAGGAGGACATACAGTACACATAATGTTCCCTTTTGATTCAAATGAAACATCAAATAACAAATTTATGTGTCTCACATGGGCTCTGTAAGTTGATGTAAAAAAACAACAAAAAAACATACAGTACACTCAATGTCCAACTGAATGATATGGCAGGCATAAGAAAAAAAACAGCTGTACATAAAATGACTTCCATGCAAACAATAACAGGTTGTGGAAGCTGGCCCAGAACCTTAAGAGGATGACAGTAACAACCACGAAAGAATGCGCGACTTGCACAGGAAGATGGAAACATTTTGTCCACAGTGACATTTGCTTGCTCGTGCAAAATGTTTCAGCAGCCCATTTTGATGTTGCTATGTGCATGAACAGTTTTAAATCAAATATATAGATATAAAAAAAATAAAAACCTTAGGCAAGTTGGAGACTGGAGTGTGGCTATGCTGCTATGATGTCACGGCCAGGTGAAAAAGTGTATTTTTCTGTGTACTCCCCCTGTAATTGACCATTTGCTAAACCCCTGCCCCAAACAGCTTAACAGCCGTAACCAAGCATGACTTACTACCCAGAGTATAACCCAGCCTCACTTCCAAGGACAAAAGATTGGCTATAGTTAAGGCGTTTCAGCCATGTTTTTCAGTCGTCTGTCTCAGCATGTCAGAAAGACACGATACTGTAAACGTGATCCAACGTAAATTTTTACCATTCAAGTCTTTTTTTTCCATTTTACACATGTAACTGCACCGATTGGGCTGTGCGAGCTGCAAAAATGCAGGTGACCTACACTTAATGCTGTACCTGAACGCATCCTGTGTCGACAATAACTGAAGCTGAAGCTGCAGGCTGCGCAGACAATGTGTTATTAGAATATTGTTATCGAAACACATTGTTTTGTGGGGTTAAAGGGTTATGTTAAGTTATGTTGAGTCCCATTCAAGATTGACAAATGCCGGTTAGTAGCTTTCTCCTGTGTTGTACAGGGATTAGCCAAATTTACCTGAGACGACTTTGCCAAACTCACAGGTTAATCCTCAACCTCAAAGCCTTTTATCATCTAAACGAGAAACATGATGCCTGATAATACATGATGTGTTTTTACTGTAAACACCTGAGGATGAAAGATTTGAATGTTCCATTGTCACCTGTTGATGTTACATTACAAAGAAACAGTCTACTCTTGCATGTTTTCTCATGATACTGCCCTTTAATACAGAACTAACAAGCTACCCTGTAATACAACAATCATTAGCTGGTCATGATGAAGGTTTACTTTTCTGGGGATCAGTTAGCATTAGCATTTTTTTAAACATTATTACACTGAGTTAACTTGACATTGTGTATATAGTCATCAAATCTTATTCTGAAACTGACTTTTCAACTGCTAACAGAGTTTATATTTGTTAGCTAGCTAGATCTGAAGAAAACTTCAAGTGGTACATTTGCCACTGTGATCACTGTGAACTACATACGTGCAGTGCAAATATGGGAAGCTTGGAAGCATAGTAACTTTAACTAAGGGGGGCGGGGCTTAGTGAAGGGTCAATTTGATGTGTAGTAGATTTAAAAAATTTACAGTAGGGAAAAATCTTGCTCCGAATGAGACTGTATCTCTGTACAATCAAAGTCTTTGTAGTAACACACCTGAACCAGACACTTGTTAGGAGCTCCGTGCTGCCGTCTTATATGATAATATTGTTAAAGACTCTAAACATTCACAAAAAGTCTGAAAAAAAAAAACTTTACAAAAGCATGAGTGATGAAAATGGAGCACCTGGCAGTATTTTATGTATAAACTGCTCTGCACTGTCAGCGGGCGACCAATGTGGCCGATAACACATGGCGGTGTAGGTGAGGAGGTGTCTGATGTTTGGCCTGACTCTAGCAGTGGGTACATGAGGCAACAAGTACAGTTAATAGGATAAGGGGGCTTCCGTATGGATGCAGGGCTGTGCAGCTACTGTTTGCATTGAGCAGGAAGAAAGGGCTGCTGGAGCTGGAGTTGGAGTTGAAGTTTGTGTTGTAGTAGTCTAAATCAGGCTGGGATTTGAGGGACGGTGTACCTTCACATCCACGCTCAATCTGCCCGCTGCGAAACAAGGCGTCGTTGAGGAGATCCGGCAGGCGACCGTTGAGGTCCACCGACGCCAAACAGCCCTGGAAGCCTTCTCTGGAAGCCACCAGTTTTGGCAGATTGCCGTACATGCCTGGCCCGAGTCCTGCGATGAACAGATCACCTGGAGTGTAGAAAATAGAGACACTGTAGGATGAGCAGTACAGGAGGATCATATATATCTTTGATTGAAAACCTTTCTTTATGTGTGGCTTACTATCCAGATTTTAAAAAAGTCATCTTTGACTTTTTAGTTAGAGTAAACTAGACAGTTTTGCACTGATGGGAGCGTCATCAGTAAAAGCTTTCAGATATTCTTTAGAACTTAAATAGCTTAAATAGATTACATTGTAGTGACATACTGACTGATCTACCTAAAGTGCTTTCTGAGCTCACGAACAAGAGAATATTTGCACAGCTAAAAATGTAAAGGACATTAGAGCAGCAGCACACTCAACATTGTGCACTCTGCTACTTGTAAAGTAAATGCATCATCAATGAGTAATATCGGTGTTCTCAGACCAAATAAAAGTCTAGAGTGTGAAGCTCAGATGTTTTGACATTTCAGTTTTTGATAATTGACTTAATTTGCTGCTGCTTTTTGTCAAGTTTGATATCTTGCTCTACTTTGATGCGTGGAATAAGCTCTTTCCCTTTAATGATATGGCAGAAAAACAATCACCATACCGCATACAAATGTGTCTCCACGTTAAATTATTTGACCTTAACCTTTCTGAAAACATAAAATGAATTTCAGAAAAAAATGCATGACTTATGCAGTAAAATAGACACATTTTAATGCACAAGGAAGTTTTTATTAAGTAATTAATCAACTTCAACCAGCTGGACCCACAAGGAGATACAAACATGTAACAGGTGTTTTGCATACCTTTCAGGTCCAGGTTCTTGGCCCCATTTATGCTCTGACTCGTGGCTGTAGCATCTACTTTCAGTGTGTGGGTGTTGCTGTTGTCTCGGGTGATGGCCACATTGTGCCACTGGTTGTCATTCAGCGCCCTTTCGCTTTTGCCCTTGATGAGGTTGGGCCCATTTCCAAGGTCAAAAACATAGTGGATGTATCTGCAAAAGAAAGGTTATTGGGATTTAACAGAACAGAAATCAGCTCTCTGCCTTTAAAGCTATTCCTTCAAATGTTCACAAATTAGCAGCCTGGAATAAAAGGCAAGTGATTTTGATGGCTGGAAACCAAACTAGGCGCAGACACAGCCTCTGGAGGAGGCCAGTTTGATGACAGGAGAAACAGCACAGAGGTGATTTACAGCGGCTCTGATGAGGACTATGACTTCAGGAACAACAGGACACAGCAGGCGGGGACAGGAGAGAGGTGAAGCAGCAGAACAGGCGAAAACGGCGTGTGGAAATTGAATATTTTCACATCTTACTCTGTGATTTGAGGATTTGCTTCGACCAAACCAAAGGTGATTGTGGAAAGACAAACTAGGAGGGTTTTGGTGAGTTTTAATGAAGCTTAGCATAAGTTCAATCAGGAAGACTATGTTACTCACTCATTCTCGTTCCTCTCTGTCTCTCTCTCCCTCTTCTCCTGCTCCTCCTTGTTAGCTGATTAGGGGCATGTACTCCGTAGTTAACCAACCAGATTTGGCCACGAGCTCTATCAGCCAATCATATCCCTGCTGTCAAACTTTAAATCTGTTCTCCTCTCTGTTGCTGTCAGCTGTCATTTCAGTACGAATCGCTGCGAATGGCACACGTTCTTCTCACTTTGTTCTGCATTTCACTGTTGTCTTCAAAGCCAATATCTGATTCCGAACATGATCCTCTCCCGGAGGATCCAGACCCCAGCACCGACATGCTGCCAGTGATCGCATCTATTTCCTGGGGCGGCCGGCGCAGGAGCTCTCGCCTAGCTCGAGGCAGCTCCCCTACAGACGAGCCAGATTTCTTCCTGTCGCAGCTCCAAGATCACGGTATCACTCCAGCCACAGGTCTCCCTCTTTCCCAGCTCCGCGAGTTGGTGGTTCGAGCAATCAGCTGTGATCTGGCAGAGTATCCGCTTCTTCCTGTGCAAGACTCAGCCGCTCCAGTCAGCTCCCTCTCCGCGCCCGCTCCCGGGCGCAAAAGAACCAGGCCCTTCTCAAGCTCCTCAGCCTAAGAGAAGAAACACCTCTTCTCTCTCTCTTTCTCCAGCACTCACCGCTTCTACCGCTCCAGGCCATTCCACCACAGAAAACTCCCTGATCACCGCCTTGCAGTCTCTGGCTAACTCCATGCAAAACATCGACACACACCTCCAATCCCTGGAAAATGGTTCTGTCGCCGCCACCCAGGCCTCCATGCTGCAGCCAGCTTCCACGTTCAATCTACCCTCAACATCCAGCCGGATTGAAGCCGCTCAACATTCTCTGGCCTCGGCCGTGCCAGCTTCCCTTCTAGGTAGGCCATACATCCCACAAGCAGCCAACATATCTTCCCGCCTCAGGTCAAAAATCCAACAAGGCAAAGACATAAATTTAGTGAGTCTCATCTTGCCATCCCCTGAGTGCGATAAAGCCATTGCCACTGGAGAAAGCGTCACCGCCGTGTTCAAGTCTGCAGATCCCCGGTTAAACAGAGACTTATCTATCGGCCAGGTTCTTGTAGCCTTTGGTGTCTATCGTGACGTAATCTGCTCTGTCTACCCTGAGAGAAGGCAAGAACTTGATTCCTATCTGGCTCTGATCGGTGACCTCAATCTCAATTATGGCAAGAACTTTTTCGATCAATACCACAAATCCTTCTCCAGAAAGGCTGCTCTCTACATTGCCCAATCAAACACTCGCCTGAACTGGTCCGCTCTGGACACCGAATTATTGGTGATGATTGTCGGAGGCGCTCAAGCCATTTCCTGCATCACCTGCGGAAATCCAGGTCATTCTGCTTCCCTCTGCCCCACAGTGCCGTTTCAGCCTTCACCCTCCGCACTTTCACTGTCTCATTCACAGCCTCTCCCCAGCCAGCACGCCATTGATAGTCATGGCTGCCAGGTACATCTTTTCAATTGCATGCCCATTTGCAATAATTTCAATGAAAATGTATGTACATTCCCCAACTGTCATTTTCTCCACATTTGCAGCAGTTGCAAAGAAGCTCACCCTCGGTCAGTCTGCCCCCGGTGCATCAATGCATTCCGGATCCCTTCACGGCAGGAGGACCGATGCAGTTCAAAGACATTCTGAACAATCATCCCTCCACACCAATAAATGTTCACTGTCTAGCAGCAGAACTGTCCTCTCATCCTGATTCCGTGTTCGTAGATCATCTTCTTACTGGTCTCTCTCAGGGATTTCGGGTCGGGGTCCTCACTTACCCTACAATTACCTATGTGGCTAAAATTCTTCAGTCTGCAATTAAAGAGCCAGAAACAGTTTCCCAGTTGCTAGAAAAAGAGGTAAATAACAGGTATCTTAACAGGTTTCAGTGTTCCGCACAAGCCCAATAGGTATAGCCACAAGAAAATATTCAGGGAAGAAAAGATTAATCTTCGATCTATCTGCTCCTCGCTCTGGCCCCTTCTCAAGCGTTAATAGCCTCATTCCACCAGAACCCTTCTCTCTTCATTATGCCACCGTTGACAACGCCATTAAATTAATAAAGCTAGCAGGACAAGGCACTTGGCTTTCCAAAGCAGGCATTACTGATGCTTTCAAAATCGTTCCCATTCACCCCTCTCAGTGGCATCTTTTCGGCATCAGGTGGGAGAGGAAATATTATTTCGCGGTGCGTCTGACTTTCAGGTGCAGGAGCAGCCCAAGCATCTTCAACTCAGTTTCCGAGGCACTTTGCTAGATTCTGTTAAACAGAGACAGGATTCCTTCCGTTCTTCATCTGCTGGATGATTTCCTTCTGATAGATCCCCCACATGACATCTCAGGCTCATCTCTGTTCAAACTGAAACACTGTTTTCATGCGCTCTGCGTCCCCGTCAGATAAAAAAACAATCGGTCCAGACACACGCCTGGTGTTCCTCGGCATCAAACTCGATTCCATTGAAATGAAAGCGTCCCTTCCAGCTGATAAATTGCAACGCATCCGTGATATCACTAAGTCCTTCTGCGCTGCAGAAACCATCACAAAACAACAGCTGCTTTCCCTCCTCAGCCATTTAAACTTCGCCATGTGCGTCATCCCTCAGGGGCGCTCTTTCATCTCCCGTTTATTGGTCATGGCATCTTCTGTGCCTAATTTGCATGATCTTATCTCTCTAGATGAAGGGTGCCGCTCTGACTTGCACTTCTGGTCTCTTCTGCTCGACCACTGGAACGGCATCACCTTCTTCTATGATGAGCTGGTGCATTCCTCTGATTCACTTAAGTTTTTCACGGATGCCGCCCCATCCGTAGGTTGTTTTTTTTCCAAGGGCAGTGGTTCGCTAGCCTCTGGCCTCTGTTCTTCTCCAGCTTTGATTCATCTTCAGCGCTGTTTGAGATTTACCCCATCGCCGTAGCATGCTTTGTCTGGGGCCAGCATTGGAAACGCAAACGCATCTCAGTGTTATGTGACAATCAAGCTTTGTCAGCATGATCAATAGAGGGTGCTCCTCTTGCAAAGATATCATGCCTTTCATGGGAAGCATCACGTGGTCATCCATCACCTACAACTTCATCATTACGGCCCGTCACGTGCCCGGTCATCTCAACTGACTAGCTGATTCACTTTCCCGTTTCAAATTTCAGACCTTCCGGAGCATCTGTCCAGAGGCCAGCCCAGTACCTACTCATGTTCCCCCTCTCCAATATCTAACGCTGTCCTAAACCATGTGTAGATATTTAGAGTCAGCTAGGGTTTACATGAGGAAGGGTTTAGCAAATTCCACCTTAAAAACATATGATTTTGCTTGGAGCACTTTTGCAATGTTTTGTGTTTCTATTGGTGTGCCACTTAAACCCGTTTTCATAATACTGTTTGTGTCTTCATTTGCTACTGCATGGATGTTTGCCATTTTAAACCTCAGTACATTCATGGGTTGGTTGCTGGGATTCAGTTCAATATTAGATGTTATGATCCTTCTTTTCCCAGTTTATTTTCTAATCCTGCTATAAAAATAATGTTAAAAGGCATCTCTAAAGCTTCTCCTCATGTCCCCGACCATAGACAGCCTATCACTCTTTCTATTTTGCATAGAATGCTGTTCATACTCAGAAATGGTGTTTTCTCTCCATATTTTGACGCACTGCATGATGCCGTATTTCTATTGGCTTTTTATGCATTCCTTAGAAGCGACGAATTCACAACGTCCTCTCAGTCATTTGACCCTAACAGAGATATTTCATTTTCTGATCTGGTTTTTCATCCTAGTCACTACAGCCTAAGTCTTAAGCATTCCAAATGTGGAGGTGCTTGCTCTGTAATCGTGGTTCGCACTGATTCCCCTATTTGCCCTTTCAAATCTATGATAAAATACTTACAATTGAGACCTAACACAAGCTCCCTCTCTCCGTTATTCATCACCCCAGGAAAACTCCCCTTCTCAAAATCCTGGTTTAATCATCATTTAAGGCAAGTCCTTATCAAAAGTAAACTATCCCCTCAGCATTATTCAGGGCATTCCTTTAGGATAGGTGCCGCTACCTCTGCTGCCAACCAAGGCATTTCATCTACCTCTCTGCAACAACTGGGGCGTTGGTCATCCTCTGCCTACACCTCCTACATACGCCCAGACGTCAGCTCTTTCTCCCAAATCAAAGATCTTTGAAGCCTTAATTCCCTGGTAAGTCATGCATATAACTGGTGGTGGTGTTTTGTTTTATGGTGGTCACAGCTACTGTTGTTTATTCACATTGCTGATCATGGCTGACTTTCGTACATCATACACGATGCATGCACATGGCCTGTCTAACACCACAACAACCATCACATGGTCTATCGTGACCCATGACATCCATCACATAGTCTATCATGACCCCACGACATCCATCACATAGTCTATCATGACCCCACGACACCCATCACAGTCTACCATGACCCCATGCACTCACATGGTCTATCACCCATCACATGGTCTATCGTGACCCAACAACACTCATCACATGGTCTATCGTGACCCAACGACACTCATCACATGGTCTATCGTGACCCCATCCACACACATGGTCTATCGTGACCCCATGCACAAACATGGCCTATCATGACCTCATTAACCGCATAATTTTAATAGTAGTAATAGTAGTATAACGTTACAATTATTCTCTTTTCAGCTATGCATTTCTTTGTCTAATTCTGTCTTTACATGTTTGACTAGAATCCGTCATCGCTGGTAAGGTAAATATTGTGTTGGTTTGTTGTCCTTTTTGTTTATCCCTTATTCTTTTCTTTTGGGGGGTATCCTACACTACCACGGCTTCACTACCCTCTTTAACATTTTGATGATGTCACGATGGGGTCTAATTGCCAAAGACTATTCACATTCTCATCTTTATTGTGCACGTGTCAATAAATAATTGTTCACTCAAATGAAGTCTCTCCTGATTGAAATAAAGCTTAGCATAAGTTCAATCAGGAAGACTATTTATGTTACTCACTCATTCTCGTTACTCTCTCTCTCCCTCTTCTCCTGCTCCTCTGTGTCAGCTGATTAGGGGCATGTACTCCGTAGTTAACCAACCAGATTTGGCCACGAGCTCTATCAGCCAATCATATCCCTGCTGTCAAACTTTAAATCTGTTCTCCTCTCTGTTGCTGTCAGCTGTCATTTCAGTACGAATCACTGCGACCCTCCTCCACCCCATTCACCTCCAATTCATCATATCCAGAGCCAGGTCTCTTCACTTCCATCCAGATCCAGCATCCTCTTCATCTTCATCATCACCACCACCAGTGTCTAGACTCCATCAGGGGGGTATCCTACACTACCACGGCTTCACTACCCCCTTTAACATTTTGATGACATCACGATGGGGTCTAATCGCCAAAGACTATTCACATTCTCATCTTTATTATGCACGTGTCAATAAATAATTGTTCGCTCAAATGAAGTCTCTCTGATTGAATTACCTCCGCCAAGGAGGTTATGTTTTCACCCCTGTCTGTTGGTTGGTTTGTTGTTTATTTGTTAGCAGGATTACGCAAAAACTACTGGATGGATTTCAACGAAACCATGGGCAATTGACAAAGGAAGAACCCATTAAGTTTTGGGGTGGATCCAGGAATTTTTATCCCTTTTGTTAACATTGCGAGATAGGGCATTTTTTGACATTTTCGTTAATTTCTCAGCGAATAATGCATGAATCTTGATGAGAAACTTCAGGCATATGTAGGAGGTGGATATCTATGAGGGTGTACAATTTGGTGCAGATCCAAATAAAAATCCGGATTTCATGGATTTAAATATGTTTTCATAGGGGGTAAAGGGCTTTTCTCAATAGTAGTCAAATCAGACAAAAGTATGAGGGAAATTATGATTTATGCATTGTTTTGTTGGCTTAGCTATAAGGCTTGATTCAGCTTAATTTAAGAGGACTATTGGGCCTTGGCGGAGGTATGCCCTCTACTGAGTGCCATTTTCTAGTTTTGTTTATGTCTCGTTTGAATGAAGTGTGTTTTATGAAGAGTTAACAAGGCAATTAAGTTCTCTTAAAAGAGAGAAACTTGAATTTAGAAGGTGTAATGTTGTATTTTTCTGTTAGGAAGGAAAAAAGGTGCAAGAAAATGTCCTTTCTTGACAATTTTGAGTTTGTTTTGTTTACTTATTAGACTAAAAACTAAGAGCTTGAAACTTAGCAAATTCGTCTTTGACATAACATCCACACTGCTGTTTCTTGTTAACATTAGCTCATTTTCAGAATTTTTTTAAACTACAATTATGGCCATATCTTACAAATTGCACCTGGTGTAATGACAGGTGTAACTACAATTACTGCCTCACGGTTGTATGCACTAGTCAAGTTGCAGTTCACATCCATGTCTGTCCAGACTCGTATAATATATGTAGCGACGACTTGAAGGAATTTATTGAATTATTGAAAATATTGATTCCAGAGAAACATTTCCAGTGAAAAACATGCTGTCTTCACTTGGAGACTATTTTTATAGAGGGGTACAGAGATCACCTGAAGCTCAATATCAGTAGAACCAAAGAGTTTGTGGTGGACTACAATGCTTCAAATATGGATGTTGCTGCAAAGGAGCTACAAATTCAAAAATGTGGATTCTTCACACACATGTTCAACCCAGCAGCACAGAAGACAATCAGTTCAGTTTCAAGGTGGACACCAAAGATTAGTGTCACCAATTCAGTATCTGACCAAATGTGAAATATGGTCACAATCTCCCAGTTATGGTTTGAGGTTCTAGCTCAGTTATTTTCAGATTTAATTTTGTAGTTCTCTCCTCTTGTGTCATGTTTTTGCTTTACACTTCCTGTCTTTGTCTTTTCCCACCTTTTGTGATTACCGTGATTCAGAGATGGCAAAAGTACACACATTCTTTACTCAAGTAGAAATACAGATACTTGTGTACAAAAAGACTCTGGTAGAAGTACAGGCTCTGAAATGTACTCAAAGTATAAAAGTAAAGAGTAACTTTTAAAACAGCTGTTTTTGAGCAAAGCTAACTGAACTTCACATCATATTAATAAAATATAATATTAATATAAGGGAATAGGAACTTTATTTCAACTTCTATTACTGCCATTCTGAATGTATTCAGCGTGATCAAAAAACAAAACAAAAAAAACCACCTCTATTTGCTGTCACCTACATTGTAGATGGGTGACTTCGCCTCTACATATAACGTCTCTTGTTACATCTTTTACATCGTTTTCGTCTTCTTACGTGTGTCGTGCGTGTTATGCACACCAAGGGATCGTCTTTTCAATGTGATTGTCCCATCCATTAAATTTGAAATCGGTCTTTATATCAAAAGGCGCACAATGATAAAAATAATCAAATGCATTAAAACTAAAGTAACGAGCCTGTTTTGAAAATGTAAGAGTAGAAAGTACAGATATTTCTATTAACATGTAGGGAGTAAAAGTAAAAAGTTATCAGAAAAATAAATACTCAAGTAAAGTACAGATACCTGAAAAATCTACTTAAGTACAGTAATGAAGTATTTGTACTTCTTTACTTCCCACCTCTGCCGTGATTTCAGCTGTCTTCATATTGGACTTCCCTCTCTAGTGTATTTAAGTCTGTGTGTTACTTTGTCGGTTATTCTGCATTTTCTGAGTTTGCTTTCTTTGTTCCTGTCTGGTTTCCCTGTGCCATACCAACTTATTCTGTATTCAGTTTAAGTATAACTCCTTAGTCTTTTGGATGCTTCTCATAATTTTGTTGCCTGCCTATTTTGTCTGATTTCAGCCTTAGGTTATTAAAGCTTGCTTTTTGATTTTTGTATTTGCTTGCTTCGTGTTTTCTGCGTTTAATTTACATCACTTCTGTTCCTGAGTTCTAGTGTTGAATAATGGCCAGAAAAGTGATTTTGAAGAATATTATGGATACATCCAAATTCCCTTATTTGACATTTCCTCGATCCTTGCATGAAGCAGAAATTGTTCTGGCTTGCCATCTTGCTCGCCGTCCCAAAGCTCTTATTTCTGCTCTGAGGAGCGAGGATACATGAGAGCAGCCTTCACGTCCAATTTTACTTATATAGCACCAATTCACAACAAATGTTATCTCATGACACTTTACATGTAGAGTAGGTCTTGACCACACTCTTTTATTATTAATTAATTTAATTAACAACTTTCTTCATTTTAAGATTTTTCTTTTAATCATCTGTTGTTTCTCACATTAACTTTAATTCTGGATCCAGTTAAAGTCAGAGAGAGTAGGAGAGTCTGTCAGCAACAAACACTTTTTACATCATTTATCATCATTTCCATTCAGTCACATGATAATTGATAACTGATCATTTCTGAGTTTTGGGCTTGATGCATTACATCTTTTCAATTTTCCCTGAAACATTTAACCTAATAATTAATTTCTACTATTAAAACGTCATCATAATCATATTCTGGCTTATTAAATAATTAATTCGCAGTCAGTATATCAATAAATACAGAGGTACATAACAGATAAATAACATAAAGTAATTCTGCCAATAGAAATGGTTCCTGTGCCTCTGAGCAGGACTTAATACAGACTGCAGCTTGTTGTTCATGTGCAGCTGTTTGTTGAACAGGTAACAGAGAGAAAACACTGCTGCTCTGCACTGAGAACTGTCTTTATTAATATTAACACAGTGAACGTGTGCAGACACAAACTCCATCAAAAGTCTGTACAGCTGTTAAAACTGACTGACACCTGATCCAGCTGTGATCAGCTGTCATCAGAAAACAACATTGCTTCACGTCACGCATCAGAGGAAAGGACGTCTCATTTCTCTTAAAACATATTTCCACATTTCCTCGTTTGGTTTCCTTGAGTTTGTACGTATCCTCAGTGGGAGATGCAAGAAAAAAAACGCAAGTGAGGGAAACGTGGATGCAATTTAAGGGAATTGGGATGTACCCTATGATGTAACCGTGAAGCTGACCTTTGACCTTTTGATACAAAATGTCACGTCATCATTTTACCATTTATACATTTGTGAAATGTTGTCATAAGTAGCATATGAATTATTGAGTATTATGTGGTCAGAGTGACTTTTGACCACCAAATTCTAATCAGTTCATCCTTGAGTCCAAGTGGATTTTTGTGTGTTCCTGAGATATTTGTTGACTTGCTCAGATTGTGTCTCTATGCTGTTCCTGTGTCTGACTTCCTGCCTGACTCGACCTGCTCTGTGCAGTTTGACGTGGCTCACATCAGAAATAGACTCGGTGTGTATTCTCTGTGGAGCAGAGTGGAGAGCCACCTCTGGGACACTCCTGAAACGCACCACGGCGCCCCTGCTGGAATCATGAGAATAGTTTAGAACACATTTCAATAAAATAAAATCTCATAAAACTAACGAGATGGTTAAAAACCATTAGTTTATTAACTCCAACTGTTTTCATTTGCTCCTTCTCTGCAGCCAGACTGCCTGTTGAATTGCCCTGCTTAAAACAGATTCAAATGGAACCACTGCCGCATCATATAAACACAACTGGCCATTTGGTCTAGTTGAACTCTACAAGTTGAAGTTTACAATCATATATACTGGGACAAGTAAATGCATTTTATTATTGTAATACCTGTAACTGTTATGTAGAACACTGTGTGTGCTCAAGGCCTAAAACTTGTCATTGTGATTACACTGTTAAAATAGAGCTAAAAACTAAAAATTACTTAAACCTGTAATAACTGATTCTCGAAAACAGGTTGTGAATATAACATTGACATTTCATCATCTTTCAAGTTGAAGTATGGCCATCTTATTAACAAACAGTTGTTTCATGGAGCCGTTGTTTGTTTCCACCTGATGAATGTTAACATTTAAGGTTTCAATGTGCAAAAAGTCAACAAGCACCCTTTCACAATAAAACATACCCTTTGACCAGTTCTACAGCGATGAAGTCATTGCCATCTCCAGAGTTGAAGAGTATGAAGCCATCGGGGGAGGTGGTCTTGAACTGGAAGAAGAGGTGCATGGATGTGTAGGCCTGTAGGGTGGCCAGGCTCAGATAGCTGCTCTTGGATTTGAAGGTGACAGGGTCGGCGATAATGGAATGAATCCCAAAGCGGGCATTCAGCTCACAATAATCAATGTCTCCATTCTTGCACAGGTCGATGTAGAGCATGCCGTTAAATCTGAGGAAAGGAAAGGAACAGGCATTTGAAATGACTGTTGTAAAAATAAGATCCTACTTGTTCTTTAAAGTCTGGAAAAAGACGTTAGCCAAGGATAACTGAGAATAAAGATTGGATATGGGAATCTTTACTTTATACACTGCTTGTTTCTTGAGAAAAGCTGTGTAAAGCTGGAATAATTGACTTTTTTAGGTATTTGGAGGCAGAAGAACTCCATAACAAGCTAGCAAACACACTGCCGACTGTATTATATGTTTTACAAAGTTATAAGCATAGGTGGAAATCTCAGAGAAAATTTCATGTCCCCTCTAAAGCTGATATCAAATTTTTGCCCTTGGTTACAAGGCATATTTAAACATTTGAACTTCCACATTAACCAGACACAGAACATAACCACAAATTTTGTGTCGCATTTCTGTCTACCAGACAAATGTCAGTCCAATATTAACTTTGCACTCTGGTTTGGTCTCCACCATCTCCTGAGAAGAATATCTGACTCTCTAGCTGCTCAATGTTTCACATTCTTCACCAGCTATGAGACTGAACCAAACAGTAACATGTAAAAACAAAAATAATTACCTAAAAGAGGCAAAATAATTCTGTAGTGGGTGATAATTCTCGGTGGATTTGTTACCCTGTCTTTCGATCCATTGCATTTTGAAAAAAAAATGTTGAGTGAAACTGAAAATATTAGTAGAAATTTAAAAGAAAAGTAAGTGTTTTGAGTACCTAAGGCTCTGAAGATGGCCGATGAAGCTGGATGGGATGCTGGAAACAAATCGACGCTCTGTCATGATGCCTGTTTCGATGTTGTGGAACTCCAGACGAGTGTGGTCACCCACCATTTGGCCTGGAGACGGGGAGGGTGGAGGGGACGGGTTGAAAAGAAAGACAAAAAACGAAAAGAAAAGAGAACACTGTCTGACACTAACACAAAAGGGCTGATTTAAGGAGAAAATTACAGTAACAGTATTAGATGGATGCAAACTGTTACTGATGGTTACATATCTCCATGCTTTCTTTGTAGCAGAATTACAAACTGAATCTGTCAATCTCTATGGCAACACACCACGGCATGGTGTAATACCACTGACAACACGAAGAACATTTCTTCAAGCATGAACCAAGGTGAGGCAGGTAAGTACCTTCTGCTACATCATCGTCAACCGTTAGCTTGTAGGTTTTGCCGCGGCGCATCACACGCACTGTATGCCATTCATTATCATTGAGCTTTTGCCCAGCATACAGGGTCTCCGGCCCCTTGCCTGAGAACAATGGTCAATCACAAAGTTAAAGGCATCCTGAACCTAAAACCAAACCTTTGTTTTCCCACCAGCCAGCCTGGAATCATTGGCAACACTTCCACATGCAGCTTAGCAGCTCAAAAATGGCTTTACGTGTAGTTTTCACACTAGTTCTTATACCTCTGGGAAACAAAGGTTTGGTTTAGTCAGTGAAATACACAAAAAGTATACAAAATACTTGACATTTGTAATTGTCTCAGAATATACCTGACTACTATGCTGCAGAACTGCAGGCTCTCAACAAGTCAGAACAGAGAAAGGGCAACTACACTATTTGCTTTTACTCATCATAGGCTGACAGAAATCATTTCCTTTCACTTCTTCCTTACCTTCTCTCCTTTTGTCCCTCCATTACTTTTTATGATTATAAAATACGAGTCAAAAACCTCACCAGTAAGCTGAGCCACATTAGACACCAGCACAATATAAAATGGCATTAGCCTTTTATGTAACCTGTCTCTAATCCTTTTGATCCATGACAGGATGAAACACAACATCTACAGTATGTTTTCTCATTTGAGGTTTGCTGATGGGAAATACATGTAGGGATATTTAAAGAACCCTGAGGTGAGATACTAACAAGCCCTTCAAAATAAATGACCAAATATGTTGTTCAGTACCTCACAAAAGCCATTTTGATAAAATCATAACCCAAAAACTCAAGATCCATCTTCTACCTTTTTGAAAACACAGTTGAATGCTAAGAAAAATAAATCACACTTTAACCTATGAGTGTTTTTTGATCTGATGTTTGACAGACATTACACACATCAGACATTACAACTGACCAAGTATGTTTTCTCATCTGGTAAGGTCTGGTTGAGTTTAGGGCACACACAAAAACTATTGTTTAAAGTAGCCTTGTTATGCTCATTTTCAAGTTCATATTTTTATTTCAGGTTTATACTACAATACGTTTACAGGCTTTAATGTTCAAAAAACACATTATCTTTCCCATACTGTCCTTTGCAGTAGCACCATATTCACCCTCTGTCTAAAACACTCTTTTAGCTCATGTCTCTGTAAGGCCCCCCTCCCAAAAAGCCCATTCTGCTCTGATTGGTCAGCTGGCCCACTCCATTGTGATTGGTCAACAACTTAATGTGTGTGTGTGTGTGTGTGTGTGTGTGTGTGTGTGTGTGTGTGTGTGTGTGTGTGTGTGTGTGTGTGTGTGTTTGAAATGTCACGCCCCTTACAATAACTGGGTTTCAGTTACCAGAGGCCACCTGACCAGCTGAAAACACAGCTGTAGCTATGGCAACAATGGCGTCGGTTGTGCAAAGGTAATGGAAAATGCCAAAATCCATGTAATGGCCTATTTAAGATAAGGTCACGGTCATGGTCAAAGGAAACCAATGTTTACTGTTCGTTTAAGACAAGATGGACTCAGTTGTCAGTTACAGTCAAATTCAAATGGTGTCAACAGATTTGTAGAATCAGCTGTTAATATGTTTGGTTATCTTGGTGTTTAACCAGTAATGAGACATTTGGGCCCCAGTGTTTCAATGGTTCTTTAACATTAAAGAGAAAAGTTCAGTTGGAGGTGCGCCCAGGCACAAAGCTAAGAAAATGACCAAATACCTTTCATGCATGTTGCTTTGGCTTCTTGCACTTTGCTCTACAATTTTACATCTACTACAAAACCGACCTCCATTTGGGTTTCTTTCATTTCTTTCCTTTGACTATATGAAATTCCTGTAGGCATCACACAGCAGCAGGAATGATGTGCTCTCTGAATCGAGAGGAGAGCTCTACACATTAATGAGTGGATAGCAAAGCATTGCACAGGATCACAGGACAGGAATTTCAGTGTTGTATTATTGTGTTTTGGCACTTGACAGTTTGTCATTGATTCACTAAGGTGCTTTCTTCCCAGTCCATTTAAAGAATCAGTTCAACCAATTAAAAAAAATATATAATAATTTGTCTATAATGAACAATGAGCCCTGTTAAAAGGTTTATTTCCCAGTATCTAGCACAGTGACATTTAAGATCTAGGATCATTTAGGATTCAGGATCTTTATTTCTTTCCCTGGTCTCCCTGATTCATGTTTCACTTCTGTAACATTGGATTTACATACGCTTTCTGCACTGCGCTAAAAGCTCAGAGGCACAGAGCTCACACTGCTTCTCAGCAATCTACCTGCCCTTTGTCCTTTCTGTGTCTGAGAGCATATTTTCGAAACTGAACTTGATCTTTGTTACTCCTGATCCATGAGGTCGACATGCAGGAATATTTCTAGTTTTTAACATTTCAATGTTAAGGCAAAGATCTCCATAGCCTCATTATGAGTAAAAGCAATCAGCATTTATTCATGAAAGCCTCACAAATGCTATGCAACTGAGACACTGTACATTATGTAAAAGCATATATGTCTAATACTGAAACGTGGGTATCAAATTTTCCAAAGAATACTGAGTTATCCGGGATATTTTTGACATTCAGTATCCTAAGACATAATACAAATTCATAAAGGAGTCTGATTCAAGAAACTTATCTACCGACTTATATCAACTATTGTGATTTTTTTTTTGGTGGGGGGGGGGTGGATCAGCATTTGGATTGGGGATAGGAATGTAAACATCTATAAATGAACTATTATTTGTCATTAACATGCAAGTTGTACAAAGTTAACAATCAAAAGAATTACACTTTTGGACATTTTAATATTCTACCTTTCTGTTACAGAAAATCTGATGATTGAAAGTCCATCAGATGGAAAAACGTTCTTAAAATATTGAGTTTAAATCGTTACAAATAGTTACAGTGTTTAATATATTTGTATAAAATTACTCTCTCTTTTTGTACTTGTTCTACCCTAAAAGGTTGGACAATGTACCACTCAGCTACAACTCAACGCTGTATGCAAAAACCTTTGTGGCAAAGTGTAATAAAAATTTATTGGCATATTCATAAGTGTTTTATTTTTTATTGCAAATAAGGAGTGGAGCAGCAGACCCATCAACAAAAAATAGAGCAGTGTTTGTTTGAAGTTAATATACTGTATGTCTAATAATTAAATCAAATCAACACTCATTCCCTTTGAGCGACGCTATTTCTGTTGGTTTCCAACCAACTGAGCAAACAAGGTGGAGGGAGTCACATTTTTAAAAAACACACAAACTTCTTTTAAAAGAAACAACATCAACATACCATCAACATAGAGAGCAAAATGAAACTTGAGTGTTAACTTACTGGAGTTACAGTTTATCCTGATACAGTCTAGATGGGGAAGAATAAATGACAGATGAAATTGCATCCTTCAAGGTTACTGCTGCAGACATCCAAAAACAAAAAGTCCACCCTTCCGGGGACGCACACATGCAGGGAGGCAGCCATTTTATTCCTTTCGTGTTTATATATATATTAACAAATTACCATGAAGTAAATGATCGATTTTGAAGATTTCCAAAAATATCATTTAATAGCAAACAAAACAATGCATGGATTTGTCAGTCATAGAAATGTGGTGGTTCATTAAAGCTGATTTTCTCGAGCTTGTGCTCTTTTGTTCCCCATGACACCCGAGTTCAGATCTTGTTTATGTATTAACAGTAAAATGGCCACTTGTAGTACCAGCTACATGAGTTTTCCAACGCAACACTGACTGTTTTATTTTAGGTGTAAATTTTGAGATTGTAGAAGTCAAAGTGTCTGGCTCCAAAGCCTCCACACCAACATGGTGGCAGCAGTCATCCATGTTAGAGCCACGGATCTTTGAAAAGTCAAGAAATACAGGCAGATAAAATTTTATTTTCTATTCAAACAGCAAAGTTGAATTTGTTAGACAGTAGTATGATACACAATGAAAATCAGGTACAGTTGGGAACAGTCCCACTGAGGCCAGATTAACTGCTGTATGCAGTTTGAAGACAGTGAGGGTTGGTCACCATGTGGCTGGTGGTTTCATGTGTCGTCAACCGCAACAGAAAAGTGGGAGCAAACAGCCACGATCCAATCAGCACCAGCACCATGCAGAGGCACAGGAACCCCAACCATCACATCTGGAGTACTGTCTACACCTAAATGTGTCACTAAGCTAGATCAGTGGCTAGATCTGTAAATATGTACACTTTTACAAACAAATCACAGATTAACATAGGCTAAGAGAACATATGAGCACTGACCAATTAGGGCTGCAAACGTTTCACTGTAATCTAGAGTGTGATTTAAATTATTTAGCTCTAGCTAACGCCTGCTATAACTGCTGACTTTTTAGGATGCTTACTAAACATGAATAATGTGCACAATATGAATTGAGTTGTGTGTCATTTGTCATTGTGGCATTCTTTACAGATTATGATTGGACATGTTTGGAAATATTTGGGGTCGCAGCCAGCTGTAGGTTTTGCTGGGCTCTGTTCTCGGGCTGTTCGCCTGACGGGCCGCAGGCTTAAGGCCTTTGAAGGGGTGAATACCATCTTTTGACAAAGCATGATGGAAAATGGAGTTGACAGGTAAACATAAAGAAAAAAAAACACTGAAAAAAGCATGAACTTCCATAAAAGACACCATCATCAGCAAAGAAAACAACCACCCAGAAGAACAAGAAGGTGACAGAGAAATGAGATGAAGCCAGACAGAGATATTAAGCTACTGAGAGAGAAAAGAAAGGTTTCTCCTAATTTCCTGTAGAAGGATGGACTGAAGATCAGTGGTAACCTCTCAGAAAGTCTCAGCACACTCTGTTCTTTAAAAAAAAAATCATTGGAGACTAGACTTTAAAGCCCAGTACATTGTAATGTTTATTCTGCTTGTTGTGCTGTGACTGTCTCAAAAGTTCTGTCAACAAAAAAAATGGATATGGTTCGTCTGTTTCAAGGATGGGCCAAACATGTTTACCATTGAAATAAAATAAGTCATGATGGTAAAGCCATTAGTTGAGATGTTATCCAGTAAATAGTCGTATTCAGTTAGCAGTCCATGGTTATCTGTGTGCACAAATTCATGCAAAAAAAGATGATAAAAACTATCTTATCTATGTTCTAAAGCAGATAGAGATCTTTAAAGGATCATAGTGATGAGTAACTGAAGAAAAGATAGAGAGAGAGAGTGAGAGGAGAGGAGAAGTCAACGGTAAACCATCTTGTGGTGAAGGTGGAGGTGTGGAGGCAGATGGGTGGGGATGGGAGGGTGGGGGGTCATACGATACCTAGGTTGACCGTGAGTTTCACGCGACCCCCATCCAACTCCAGCCTGAGCGTGTCGGCTGAGTCTCGGGAGGTGGTGGCCATGAGGAGGCCGTAGGCCCGCTGGGAGCGAAAACGCAGGGAGACGTCCTCTGCCTCGGTGTGCATGATGATCGGCATCACCACCTTCATGTACATGCTGCCATCGTAGGAGAGGATGGAAGCCTCTGTGTGACAAAGTCAGGAGCATAGAGAGATGTTAGCCTTAATGCAAATAAGGTTGGAATCAATATAATCAGCTGGAAACTGAAGCTTTGAGCAAATATTCAATTTGTCATACTAGTGGCTCTGGGGCTGATAGTGTCAGTCAGGTGGTCCACCACTTTGATGGATGGACATGTTGGAGGGATCCAGGGCAAACATTCTTCTGGACCCCTTATAAACCACCACTCTCTGTACAATGTGTAACCTTTCTTTATGTAGTACTACTTGTTCCTAGTTTTGCTGTGTGATCATTTAGGAACATTCATTTAGGGAAATGTAACAGATAAACACAAAACGGAAAAAAAATATTGAAACTGGATTTTGATGCAGGGCCTCTATCATGTGACTTGATATTTGCTATACGATTGCATATGCCCAACACATTTTCAATTAAATGAGCACAAATCATCTAATGCACGTAAAGCCTGCTGCTTTACAGGCTCCTTTGCCTGCTAATCCAGCCTAGGTCCAGACTAAAATATCCCAATAACTGATACATACCATATCTGATACAGATAATGGTGTACTCGCCTAATCTCAACCTTACATACATAACAGCATTATGTCATCAGGACATGTCATTGGTTTGACCATCACAGGTAAATATGTACCCAAAGTGCCCAACCTTTTCAGGGTTGAGTTATAACCCTCTCTCTCTTGTTCCACCAGCATGGCTCTCAGGTTAGCATCATGTTTCTCTTTTGTATGGTCACGTATGCAGATGTAGTCGACAAAGGCTTCTAAAGCATCAAGGTCCTTGTGTGCCTCATCAATCATCAAAAATGAGCTGGCGTCATCTAGTTAATAAAATTTGTATCTTGCAAAAATTGTCCTAACCTTTGGGATCACATACTGCTTTGTACTTTGCTTTTTCTAAGCATCTTGTGTGAGCTCCCATCCTTTCCATAGAATCCACAAAAGAAAATATCTGCATTTCTCTGCCTCTGATTTGTCTCGCAATGGTCTGGAGAACATTAGCTCCATGTTTTGCAACTTTCACCATGTACCAGGTGGATTAGGATAGCCCCAGCAAATGTTTAATGTGGAAGGAAATACATTCAGCATAACAATAACAATGCATTTTGGAGTGTAATCAGTGTGTTTCGTTAAAACAATTTGTGTTTTACAAAGCGCAGCAGAGAGTAATATGCATGAGGACCTTTAAAAGCTGAATGAGCAGCATCATTGAGGGAACCTCAGGGCTAACTAGTCTTGACTAGGCTTTGCCTGACATACTGTATCTGCAGTCTCAAGTATCCTTCCAAACATTTCAGTTTGTCGTCTTGGAAACTCATTACTGGCAACTTTCTTGGGACACTCAGTACATGTGTCAGTGCTGTTTAGTGTCTGTAAAGCTTCGTTTGTAATGTCATCATGAAAGCCTACAAAGCTTCACCAGCATTTTTATTATGTATTTCTATTGTAATTGGACTGTAAGAAACCCACACCATCTGCCTCTGGCTGCAGATTTCCAGACATTCTACTAATCTGCATGTTCCAGACAACAATATGATTTCCTTGAGGAGCATTTTTCCATTTGTTGATCCGTTGTTGTCGCACTTCGCTGTGACTGGCTCAGTTGTTTCAAAGCTACAATTCAGATGATGTGGCTGAGAGTGTACAGATTAATGACTTTATGGCTAACATACGCTGACTGTCTTCCGTTGCAAACAATCCACCTGAACCCCAGCAAGTTTGACCCATGGGTCTCTCATTTGCTGGTGGTTGGGAGCCAACCTGCTCCAATCCTCTTCTTGTGTAGCTGACTGCGCACTGAGCTCAGCATTGGTTTTGATTCTTTTAGATAAACAAATAGAGACAGACAAAAATGTAACCAAACTATTGGCACTGTGGTTTATCATTCATTGGCCATCACTGTCTATCTGCCGTCATCCGTCACTCTCATTGGTCCATATCTTTACTCTCCTCTGCCCTTAGACCTGCCTTCTTATAGCTTGGCAACCAATCAAAGGTGAAACACGACAACCTACAACCATGACAACACAAACGGAGCACTGTAAGAACGGGCAAAACATTTTTTGGTGTATGTTAACTGACCGGTGACTACAAACTCATGCAGGGGCGCTTATGTGGATACAAGCAAACAAAACAGTGTGGAAGTGTCAGTAGCAGAAAGAGTGAGGTACTATTACACAAAGGCTGCTTCTGCTGCCAACAGTTGCTAATCCCTGCCAAAGTCATTTATTTGGCTCCAGGAGTTGTGAAATTGGCCATCCCACATGGCTCTTTTTAGTCTGTGTCCTCATCTGACCGTGAACTGTTGACACACTTAGTACTTCAGATTGGCTGTTACACCATGCTGTGCTCTGATTCCGCCCTTCCTTTTTCAAAGACACATGGATATGTCTTTACTGGTGAGTGCAAGGATACCATACAGTGCTCAAACTCAGAAATAACACACATGTACACACATAGAAAAGAGCACATAGTATGTGACAATGCATGAGAGAGTGCATGTCTAAAAGTGATGCATCTGATCCAATCGTAGTCATGTCCATGGACACTGTGGTTCATCCACGGATCGGGCAGGCCTGGTCATAAAAATTAACATTCAAATTAATAGTGGATGGGTTGTGGCACCTCCAGATTTAGAGATAGAGATACTGTGAGCATTTACATACAAGGCACAGCTGCTTAACTTGATCGTTGATGATTTAAATCTTTTGACACACCAACAGGAACAGTCAGGTTCTAATGCCAAAACATCTTGATCGCCTCCTGATGGTGGGCTGCAGTATAGGTCATAAACTCCTCCCAGTCAATGATTTCAGATATCACATGGGCCAAACTAAAAAATCAAAGTACACCACGAATAAATTTTTCCCAAAGATGGTTTCTGTCATTTTATGTAGTTCTTATCACACTGATGTATTTTTAAGTGTGAGCGGGAACTCGATACCACGACTCCGCTGCCTGGTCGCTACGGCGCAGGCTCTGGCTCTGAGTGACGTCACCAGCTCAAGATGGCAGCGCTCATATCCAGGATATTTTGGCTTCATTTTTGTAAAATGGGAGGAAGTGGAGACGCGTCTTCCATCTTCATTTATGTCAATGGTTCATACAATTAAACTGTTACTCAGTAAAGCTGAAGGTTTAATTCTGTTTCCTCTGTCAAGTTTAGAACTACAGCATTTAGTTTTGCTGCTTAAATGTCTCAAGATATTTGTTGCAGTGACATTACTGCATTGTGCATGGAAACGTTTAAAATCACTGAAAGCAGCCTCTCTAATCATTAAAATATACTGTTAAAGAAAACACTCATATATCAATACAACACACAATAAAGAAATCACCTGGAAAGCTTGCACTGCCCGACATAATTTAAAGGCAATATAGCCCACAGGGACCAGTAGAGGTACAGTGAAACGTCCATGTTGGTGCGGGTCTTTAAATTGGAGAAAATATCAGTTTGGTTGGGTGGCAGGTGGATGATTATGCTTGCATGCAGATTTGGATGAACCGAACCGATCTGCACATCACATTGACATAAATAAAAATGGACGAGGCGTCTCCACTTCCTCCTATTGTACAAGAAGGAAGCCAAAATATCCCAGATACGAGCGCTGCCATCTTTTGTATTTGGAGCCAGAGTCAGCGGCATCGTGTTCCCGCCCATACAAACGTGATAAAAAACTACCTTAAACGACAGAAACCATCTTTGGGAAAAATGTATTTAAGGTGTACTTTGAGTTTTTAGTTTGGCCCATGTCCTACTTGATATTATTGAGGGGAACCAAGGGTCACCAGTCATTTCCTAAACCTAACCTATGGGTTTTGTGCTTAAACCTAAAAGGGGACCTTGCACATCTGGATAAGACGCATGGAGGGCGCATGACAAAACGTTGGTATAGAATTAGGATAGAATGAGAAAGCTAAGCTAAGCAAACTCTATCCACTGATGAAGACCTTGCAATACAGTTAAAACCTCTGGAAAATGCTAAGTGGACCCTGACTCGGGATTGTTTTGTAAAACATCAATATGTTGTTTGTTCTTTCCACTACCTTTGTATTAGGAATTAACATTGAAGTCTTTAGGGTGCACTAGTAGGGTTTAAGCTTTCAGACATGCACTTCACTGATCTTAATATGTTTTGTTCTGTTTCTACCAATGGTATGCAAACACCATGGTATGATCAGTTGCATTTCTCTTGGCACTTTCTTGATTCTATTCATATTACATATTAAATTTGAGTACTTTGCTTTTTTGAGTGATGCATTTTCAAACTTTGTCATAATTGAGATAAAGCCTTTTCAGTTCATAAGCCTAGTAATTACCTAGGGAAGGTGTTGCTCACCTGCTGTCTCATTTATTTCTTAGAGTTCTGGGATATCACCAGGTCAAATGTGAACCTTTAGACAGATTTAAAAAAAAAAAAATCCCCTTTATCCTTTATTCTGTCTCTTTCCCTCCCTTATCAGTTGAGCTTCTTTCTCATTTTAGTCTTTCACATCCACTGTCAGCATGGAGTTTTTAAAGAGCTGTGGTTTATAAGTCAAGTGCAATACGAATACAAATTAAACTGTATCTGCTGCTATTTTAGGACTGTAGTCCTCAGCCTCAGAGAAAGAGGAGAAAAATGGTATGTTTTTATATCTGTTATTTTCCTGTTTCTGCCCAGGCTCTGTTCCAATTCATCTTACATTCATCCAGAATTGAACAGCAGCACTGGCTGCCATATCCTTACACTCTGTTGGTATCAAACCGAGGTGATTATTTGTCCTGTCACAATAACTTAACATGATAAATTATGTGTCCTCCAAACGCACTTTGTTCACTTTTGCTGCATAAATATGAAACTGTAGTTCTACAAAATGCCCACAGAGTGGAGACACAGGCCCTCCATCTGCTGGGTGAAATTTTGTAGGAAGTAGAGCAGGAAGGGAGGAAAAATAAAGAGTCAACCAGAGGTTAAAGATGGATAAAAAAGAAGAGGGAATAACGAGTGGAATCAACAGTAGGAGAATGTAAAAACAGGATACCATGTGAGTGGTACCTGATGACTTACCATTGAAAATAAAGGTCTTGTGATAGAAACTGAAAAAGACAGGGAAGTATGGAAGAGTTAGCATCAAACATGGTCTTATAGGTTACATCAGGAAGTGTGTGCCTCCAAATTGAATGAGTCGGTAGCGTGCCATCAGAATGGTTGTAATAAACATAATCAGTACAGTAGCGATAAAAGTTATAACCAATTCATAAATGAAAAATTTCTGTGAATGCTGAATCAGCTACATTCACATTTAAAAGTTTTGTTATTCTTGTTGTTCTTTATTGAAGTTAATTCTGATTCACACTTTTCCAACATGCTGTAATTCTCACAGTTTTGAAACTACGCCCTCAAATATCACACAGCTCGTTCAGTCAGTTATCAGTAGGATTTTCTGTAACATTAACTTTCTGAGCCCGGACTGCAGACAGCAGACAGCAACATGACAAACTCAGATTTCAGCTGGGGAACTGCAGTTTGACGTGCACGCACACACACCTGTAGACACAGGGCTTAGACATTTTCACACTTTTTTCAAGCATCCTCTCTACTCATTCGAACTTTCAGCTAGAAACTCCAACCCTTAAAATGTATCATACATAAGAGTTTTATTAAACTATTAATCCCATTCAAACCTTCAAACCCACTCATCTTCAACCAACGCATTCATACACTCATGTAGAAACGTCATTCAAACTATAAACTTTAAAATTAAAGTCACATTAAAAATGTTCACATCTTTTATGCAGTACAGGAGAAGCTTCTCAATCTCTGTCATGTGTTTATACACGTGTCCAAGCAGGCATGCACGCATGCACACACACAGATTTCCAAAATAAATCACAGAACACGGCAAAAGAGGCTCAATAAAGATCTTTGAGTAGAGTGGATCTTCAAAATAAAACCCACCAGACACTAAGAGGAGCACAGCAGGGAGCTTCAGAGGGCTGCATTTTTTAAACAAAAGCTACCAAATGGTAACAGGAGTGTGCCAGGGGGCTATGGGGTATGCCAAAGAGCCCCCAAATAGAAACAAGCAGGCTGCGTAAACACTGAAGCCTAGAAATAAAAATCAATTACTTTCAGCAGGCTATGTGAGCACTGCAGTCTAGAAATACCTATAAGTAAATCTCAAATACACATGCAATAAGCTCATTCAAATCCTTATGCTATGACTCCTCTTTCATCATCTTTCATATCTTAAACTACATTTTGCACCATTTATCCCTTTCCTTCTTTTCCAGTTCTTCATACTCATTCAGCATCTTCTTCATACAAAAATACACCTTCAGCTCCTTTAAATCCTTGCACTACAGCTCTCATTTGAACTAATTTCATTGCTTACAGTATATTTTGCATCATTTATCCCTTTTGCACATTTGAAACTATGCATACCTGTCAGCTGCTTCTTTGTAATAAATTAAAGCCGCCAATGAAGTTTAGCATCAGTTTCGCAACATCTAGCATGCAAACAACAATTTGTTCAGAAGTTGACTTCTCTAGTTTTGAACTGACCACAAAATGGTGAATTGCTCCCCCCAGGTATGTGTTGTGTTGCTGCCCTGAGCGAAGGGGTTTATATATCTTGGGTAGATAAAATAAGTGGGAGATGGACAGGTGTGCTGGTGCGGCGTCAGCAATAATGCAGGTGTTGTACTGGACTTGTGAGTAAATGTAATAATATTACTGAAATCATGTTAGTACCTTGTTAAATTAATTCATTACTGCTGGATGTAATATATTACTGTAATGCGGTTACTTTTATAACAACACTATGAATATGTATTAATTTATTTTTATTTTGTGCAGTTGAAATTACTCTTCATTAGAGGTCTGATAGTGGATTTTTAAAGGCCGTTATAATAACGATAGTTTGTATCAGAAAAAAAGCTGCTGGCCGATTAATTGGCCAAAATCACTCCATCGACTGCGGTGGAACCATCGGACATTGTGGGAGCTGAGTTTAGCCAATATTGATCTGTAAAACATACTATCGGCACTGTTTAATCTGCTAAACGATTAATCGGTCTACCTCTACTCTCTATGCACACATTTGGCTTCATTTTTGTACAGTGGGAGGAAGTGGAGACTTCCATCTTATGGTGTAAATAGTTTTGAAAAGTGAACCCAGTATAGAGAGATGTTGATTAGAAGTTGTACAAAAAACTAAAACACACACTGAAAATTAATACAAGTGCCAGATATCATTTAGTGTTTTAAGAACTAATGTCGTCTGTGAAGTCATTTTCATATGTGAGCTGAGCGCTCATGATCTAGCTTAAGACTTATATTTTTCCAACTTTTGATGCCGTTTTCTTGGTGATTCACAAACATTGATCCAAACCTATGCATCTTCCCAGTGGTTGTGACTGATCATACATTAGACGTATTGAATGTTTCATTAAAATATGCAACAAATGATTCCCACTGAGAACAAGTAGTTGTTATTTCCTGTTTTATTTTGAAGTTTCTATCCTGTGTTGCTGTTTGTGTTTCTCATGTTCCAGCCTTCCCTTGTGTTTCCTTCCCAGTGTTTTTTGGACTTTGCTTGGTTGTTTTGGATTTTGGATTTAGCTTTTGCCTTTTTAGATATGTTTGCCTGAGTTGGACTGTTTTCTAGGTTCACTGTATGGAAATAAAAATGAACTGAGTGCTCTTTGTTGCAGCAGCTTTGTGCATTTATTATGGGCTACCTGCACAGTAGAGAAGCATATGGATTAATAGTAAATGATCTTTTAAACATGAGATCGTAGACTGTACACCATGGGTATGAATTCACAGACTGTTGTATAATTGAGAGATCCTTGTTCCGTGTCGTCATCGATGTGATTCTTTTTTTCTTTAATCTGGTGGACAACCCTATTCGATTCAATCTTGCTCCCACAACATAATAATGTGTGCATTATATTGATCTTTATTGCGCAAAAAAAATAATTTTGTTCACACAAGATAAAATTTAAAAATCTCTGTACATACATGACTTTATGGACCTTAATAATTTAACACTAATGATGGTACAAAATTAGTATCAGTGTTTTTAGTTCACTTGCCGTGTGTGTTCGCATGCTGTATGTGTGTGTGGGTCCATGCTCAACTGCACATGAAATAAATGGTTGGTCACAGGGATGCCTGCGACTGATGTTTAATTGACAAGGTGTCAGATTACAGCACGGTGAAATATACACAATTTAAATTCTCATTACAGCTCTGGGCTGGGCTGTCAGATTAATTCTAACATGTCATATTTCTTGGATGTAACTGTGTGTGTTGGTGTGTTTGTATATCTGTGTGTGTGTGTGTGTGTGTGTGTGTGTGTGTGTGTGTGTGTGTGTGTGTGTGTGTGTGTGTGTGTGT
>JBBPCS010000152.1:150695-171207 GCA_037974645.1 Hollardia meadi
TGCAGGTGTGCCGGAGTCAGGGCAGAGCCACCAGCTGCATCTCATCTCTGCCAATCAAGATCCCCTCAAATACTCAGCTCTGCCATCTCCACACTGCCAGATCGTAGTCTCTGCTTTTGTCAGTGCCTGTTACGTTCCAGCCTTCAGCTAACGCTTTTGTAAATTCTGAGACCTTATCTTTTCCTTGTCTGACCCTGTTCTCTGTTTTTGTTGCTTAGTCCTGCCAGCCCTGACTTTGGCCTCATCCTCCACCACCACACCAGATCGAGCTACCTGCTATCATCTGTCCCTGCCGCCTTGGCTCTCCATTCCCTCTGTGACATTACTGGACCTGCTCCCAAAGATTTTCCCTGCCAACCCGAATCTCATCACCAAATCAGAATTTGCAATAAAGTCCTTTAACTGCTTACTGTCTCCGACCTGTGTCTGCAACTGGGTTCACTGTTTTTTTTGGCAAACCTAACACCTATAGAGTTTAAATGAAGCAAATAAATCTAGTTTTCCAATCTAATTACAAAATGAAGAAACATGAAATGTACTCTACACAATTACCTCAGGTTTTGAGCCAAAACATGTTGCCAATCAACATTTACGTCATTGTGAATGAAGTTGCACTTCCCATTTAGATTGATTACTCCATTATCAAATCCAAGGGTTGCACTGGCTGAGGGTAGATGAGCAAAACAAAAAAAATTATACATGTTGCAATGTCTTAGATCTAGGAATTTATACAAAGTTTTCTTATCCAATAGAGTTTTTGCCAGTCTTACCCAAGAGGTCATATTCCAAGAATATCATGGTAGACGTACAGATGGAATTCAGCGAAGTTACAAGGCTAGAGTCCTTTTTCTCCAGGTTGGCAGTTGTTGACACATTATAAATAGGGGAGGAAACCTTCAGAGTAGCACTGAGGGCTCCAAAAGCTGGGATAAATACACTTGAAGGCAGATGTAGGGAAATTTCAGGGATTTCAATGTTTTGCTCTGGAATGACGATGGTTGGAAGTTCAAAGTTTGAAATTTGGCTTGTGATTTCATTTAGGCTGATTGTGTGCTCTCCAATGGTAAAGGATTTTGGTAGTGTGAAAGATGAGACTTTGATTTCATAGTGTGGCAGCTTGAATGAAAGGAATGACATTTTCCCCTGCAGGTACTCTGTTTTAACATCGTAACTGGGCACTGACATTTTTGGCAAGCCAGGCAGCATGATTTCAAAGGCTGTGGTAGTGATCACCTTGGGGATTTTAAGATTCTTAGGATCAATTGAGAAGGGTTCCACATGCAAGTTGGTAAATGGCACATCAAATGCTGGAACTGAGATTACAGGGGGAAGAGTGAGATGATCAGGGACATCAGGGTTTTCAAATCGCATATCTATGTTCCTTATGGAGTGGTGAATGTCTTTTATCCAAGAAGGTACTGCAATGCTAATCTCAGGGATGCTAAAGGTGATGCCATTTTCAAATAGTTTAGATGGTATCGTGTATTCCTGGCCATCCATGCTCTTCGTATATACAATGCTGGAAGAGATTTTGAGGAACAGTAAGTTGTCCATGTTTGTGACCTGATCCAACTTGAGCACATCCCAGAGGGTCTTCTGATATACAGGAAGCCTAACTGCCTTCAAGAGAGCTAGGTGGCCTTCCACTGATCCTGTCAAGTCCATTCGTACTTCAGATTCATCATTGGACACAAGCAAATCACGAGCGTGGATGAAAGATGCCAGCTGTTCCTTACCACTCCAGGTGAATGACTGCTTCACTGAGCTGATGGAGAGGGTGATCCTCTGAATGAGTCCAGCATGACCAAAACTACTTGGCTGACTTGCATCAATGTTCAGTGTAGTCATGAAGGTTGTTAAAGGAACAAAATCTAGTTCTCCTCTAACAATGTGTCTTCCATTTGTGTGGAAAGATGCCAAATCAAAATTGTTATTGCTTGTGGAATGAACTGTTGCAAACAAACGCCGCAAGGAGACCTCAAGAGCCAAGTTCTTATTTAAGTCAAACTGGAAGATGTTATTGTTTGAGCTGCGTTTTTGTTTCTCCTGTTTGTCAACATTTGAGTTTAAGGCAGTCCTCACTGTTGCACGTAGGCTATTAGCATTAAGATAGAAATTTGCTTCATTTTCTAGATCACCAGCAAAGTTACAACTGTCCATTATTGTTATGTCTGACTTCCCTTGGGTAGAGGTCTCCAGTGACACATACGAGGAAAGTGCTTCTAGTGCCCAGTTCATATCGAGGTTTCCTTTGCCGATAGATTCAATCAGAGGAATGTCAAACATGTATTTTAGTTTTTTCTTGAAAGCAACATTTGGCTTGGTCTTTGTATTCCCATTGAGTTCCTGATTTAATTCTAGATTGAGAAAGGGTAGATTGATTTTTGCAGTGTTTGCTACAGAAGCTTCCATGCTCCTTTTGGTGAGAATGACAGCACATTCATGGCTTGCCTCCACATTGTTATGCTCCATGGACACTGTAGTGGCCAGTTTAATTCCTCTCTTCCGGGTCAAACTGGAGGTGCCATCAATTTTTCCATTCAAAATGCCAAATACAGATGTTGAGGAAGCACTGAACCGAGCAACAATGTCAGATTGGTTGGAAAGGCCAGCATTTGCATTTAATGTAATCACAGTGGATTTGAAGGAGAAGTCACAAGTTATGTTACCCATGGCCGGGATTACAACGTTGTTCTGAATTGCTGGGAGTCTGAAAGTGGGTAACTTTATTTCACTTAAAGATTCTGGAACATGGATGACTGGTAACTCTAAAGATGGAAGCACAAGGGTATAGGATGGCACAGAGAAACCCAGTGCTGGAACTTTGAAGCTTGGTGTGCTGACCTCCTTGGGAACAAAGTAGCTGAAAGCTGGCATCTCAGCCCTAAAAGCAGAAACCTCTATATTCAACATTGGTATTTTGTATCCAGGGACAGTGAGGAGTCTAGGAGGCAGGCTAGAAGTGTCAATTTTGTGATTGATATACTGTGACTTTGCTTGGTTGTACGAATTTTTTAGAAATGCAACTACTTTGTCTCTACATTGTTCAAATTGAGCCTGGATGATGTTGGTATTGTCACTGATTGCATTGTAGATTGGTTCCAGGTGTAATTCTAAGCTGTGTGCATCAGGGTTCTTGTGGTAATGAAGCTTCAGGTTCATGTCAAAAGACTGTTGAGGAGTTATAAGAGAGGTTTTGAATCCAGCATGTTCCCACAAAGAGAGGTCTCTGACCTCAGGGGTTTTAATTTCGAGATAAGGTATGGTAATATCTGGGATAGAGAGAGGAACAGTCAAAAAGTCTAGATTAGCCTCTCCATTAGCTGATAAGTGAAAGAAGAGGTCCATTTCATTGTTTTCTGTAGTTAACTTGTGGTTGTACTTGTACTGATTGAATCTTGCCAAAGCAAACCAACTAGCACACTGCTTCTCAGAGTTTAGTATGACACCGTAATCATGCTGGAGATCCACCTTACCAGTGAGTTTCAGGGGGAAGAAAATCTTTGAGTTTACTTTATTCTTAACATCAAGTACAATTTCAAATGGATGGACCATGAATTCCAACGAGTTGGCTATGGATCCAATTAGATTTCCAGTAAATTCAGCGTCATGAGAGGCTGTCAGTGCAACTTTCAAGTCTCCAATATGAGCCTCTCCATTTAAAACCATAAAGCTTTTCTTGACAGATGGAACCTCAGTTTCACATCTTCCTTCAACAGTGAAATGGCTTAAGATCACTGATTCAGCAGTCAGAGTTTGCCTCAATTTCAAGGCCTTACAATCTGTTTCTCCTACAAAAGTTAAGTTGGCAGTGCTAAAATTGATGTTGAATTCTACTTTGCTTATGTGTGTACCTTCATCTGAGTAGTCTTGAATGGACCATTTTCCATTACCAGTAGTTTCACTGGTCACAGTAATTCTGCCAGATTCCATTGTGGCTGCTATATTCTGTTTCATTGATGCTTGACTTGAAGTTTCGATTGATGGAATGTACACGTCGTGGTCGTAGATTGTATCTATGGTTGCAGAGATTCCACTCTTCAATGTGAGTACCATATTGTTGACCAAGTCTGCCTTGTACATTTGGGTTGTGGCCTTGGTTGTAGTCTTAGCAGAAGCCGCGGCAGAATTGCCAGTGAGTGTCAAGGATCCTTCATGATCAATGGAGAAGGCCATATGTGTAGCTTTCACTGTTTCTGTGAATAGCAACTTCTTCATTCTGGGAGCCTCCAACTGAGCAATGGCCTCAAAGGTGTATTCAAGGGGCTCAATGGGTGATTTGGCATGAGAAGTAATAGTGGCTGTAAACTGTGGGTGTTTGAGTGTGGACGTTGAGTTTTCAATTTTCCCTGTACTTACAAAGGTGTACTGTGGGAAGTTCACTCTAAATTCTCCATGGAGTTTGCCATAAACTGGGATACAAATATCACTGGGAACCTCAGGCAATTTAATCTCTGGGACCGAAAGTATTGCAATTTCAAAGTTCTTCAGATTTAATGTGGGGATGTTGATGGCTGGAAATTTTAGTTCTGAAAGGGTTATTTCTGGGAAGGTGAGATCTGGTAGTTTAAATAGGTAGAGAACTTTTAGATCACCAAAGATTTCCTCAGGGTCAGGCATTTGGATCTCAAATTCTCTTATGTCATCTATGATTGCAACTATTTTTGCTTTGATCTCATCAAAATCTATGGTAAAGGCAGGAATTTTGTAAGAGTTGAGAATGGTGAATTCGGGGACTGAAATTTGAGCTGGGATGCTGATCTCTTGGAGTTTGTTCAAGTTGATTGTAAAAGCTGGAATTACAAGATCAGTGAGTGGTACAATAAAAGGGGGAACTTCAATCTCAGCTCTTTTTAGTGCACCCAGAACTCTATCTATAGCTTGCCTCACTTGGCTGATAATTTTGTTGTCCTTCGCCACTTTTCTGATCTTCTCTATTAGTCGGTTAAACTGCGCAGACATGTAGGCAACCATATTGCCATAGGACTCACTTGCTCTTTGGAGGTAAATGTACATTTCATCTCTGATATCCATGTCAAGGATTCTTTGTCTCATGTCCTCAAGGATATCCTTCACTTTTATCTTGATGTCATTATAAAATGTAGTGTCAATCACCTTTTCCAGTTTCTTTAGAGCATCAGCGACCTTTGTGTTTTTGAGTTCATCCAAATACGTGAAGACAGAATTTTGGATCTCTCTAAAAAATTCCCTTACTGCCTCAATTTTTTGCACAATCTCATACGTTTTAATCTGTTCATTGATATAGTTTGTTAGTGCAGCAATCTTCTTGTTGGTCTCATCAACAAAAGCACTATAGTCAAAATCTTTCATTGACTTAAGTATTGAAGAAATACGTTCATTAAGGTAATCAATACTTTTCTTAAAGTCAGTTGCTCTGAGCTGGCTTGTCACATTGTACAGGAACTGCATAATTTTACTATAAACAAATTCAAAGTTAATAGTTTTCAGAGCATCTGCCATTGACTGCACAGTCTCATCAATTTTGAATTCCTTGATGAGAATCACTATTTGATCCATTATTTCTTTAAATTTATCATCAAGATCATATTTCAAAAGTAGATCTCTTATGTAAGTATACAATGCATTAAGTTTGTCTGGGATTTCATATTCGTCAATCCAGTTGACAATAACATCATTCATAGATTCAATTACTTTTGATATCTCTGAAGAGGGGATTTTATATGATAGCTGCTCAACATACATGGCCAAATCAATTGAGAGAAGGGAATCCTTCACATCTTGGAAAAACATGCCGATGTCAAAGTTCTCAATGGTCTGTTTCATTTCAAACAGTTTGTCTTTGACTTTTTCCAAGATTAAATACTTAGAATCAAGCTCTTGCACCCACGCAGCACTGCTTTCTGTGAGTTTCTGTAAATCAATCTGTCTAATGATGTCCTCAATGGTATCAAGTGCTTGGATGAGTGACTGCTTGATTTCATACTTCTCATCAAAGGCCTGAAGCTGATTTCCAATCTGTGAAAGTACATTTGCTATCTTGTTGGCAAGGTGTCCGGCCTTGACATAGTCTTTGACTATAAGGATGAGGTTTCTAATTTTGTTGGCAATGTCTATCACTATATTTTCCAAGTTCTTTCTCAAGTTGTTCATAGCAACCTCTAAGTCATTCATTGTTACAGCAAACTCATCAATCAAATAATCAAGTTTTGCCTTTACTTGATTAATTTTGTTCTCCAAGTCAATTTCTAGCATGAAGTCACTCGCTTGCATTGGTAGCCTGTCTAACTTAGCTCTAAAGTCAGTAATTAGCTGATTAATTTCTAAATTGTTGATAAAGTGTTGAAGTGATTCTAAGGTTTGTACAAGTGTGTTTCTGAGCTGCTCAAAAGCAACAGGAAAGCTCTCGATGAATGGGATCGCAATGATATGACAGTCACTGTTTTTGTCATACTTGAGGACACCAGCCATACTAAATTCTTCTATTTCCGGTAGTGATCTCTTGTTTTTGCTAAATTTGCTGAAAATGTCTGTTAACATTACTCCTGAAAACTCAAATCCAATCTTCTCAGGATTATTGTAAGTACTAATGTCCTGGTCATAAGCATGGTTGTTCAGTTTAGACTTTACTTTCCATGTTAAAAATTGGTCACTTGGTGTCAGGAGTCCTTCAAATTTGTTGTCTACATTAGTGGAAGACTCCCCAGTTGGAAGCATATGTGTGGTTGATAGCCTACTGTCATGTGAGTATGCAAGAGCTAGGGACTCAGCTTTAAACAACAACTTGCTGTACAGCTGACCGGTGTGCTTCCCGTCAAGATTAATTTCTCCATCACTATTGACAAGTGCATCAACAGTCAGGGTGAACGGCAGTGCCATGGTGCGAATGGTGCTGTCAAAACGTAGAGGCTCAGAATTTATTTGTGTTTCACAGTTTGACTTGGAAGAAAATCCAGCAAACTCAAGTTCACAGTTGTGACTTAGCTGGGCGTTCATTACATTTCCAGCCAAGCTGTATTTCATTGTACCAGCCATGTTGTCGTAGTTGAGTTCATAGGTATTTTTAATGTTGTGTTCTTCTCCATAAGCTCCCCTCATACTTCCACTCAAATCCACCTTAATTGGCTCAAGCTTCATGTGGCTTTCAGTGTTAAAAATGACATCACGAAACTTCAAGTCATTTGCCATATCAAATGACATAACAAATGGCTTCATATCAACCTTGGTGTCTTGCTTGTACAAAATATCTTCACAGATGAAATTGTTAGTCTTGGAGTGTAGACTTAGGGTCCACAGAGTAAGGGTCAGTGTGTGGCTATTTTCTGTATTCATCTCCTTTAATGATCCCATGATATTGCTAGTAAAGGTCAGAGCCCTTCGGTTCAGAGCAATATTCATGTTGTTTCTTGTGGTTGCATCGTATGCATGGCCGTTGAGGACACCATAAAGAGAAGCTTCCGCAGCTGTGATTTTACCCTCGATGCTCAGCTCTCCTCTGCTCTCCTCAGCCACCGCTTTGGTTGTGGAGGACAGAGTTGCTCCACTGTTTTCTATGGCACCACTGAAGATGTTCTCCACGGTGACTGGGCTGCACTGAATGCTGTTAGTTCCACTTGTGGTCAGGCCATTTCTGCTAACCATAATAGAAGCTTTATGCAATCCATGACAACCTGTGTCAAAAGTGAGGGAACCTTCAGAGTTTACCTCAAGCCCATTTGAATCCAGGGATCCTGTTAAAAGTGAGTATAGCCTATTTTTGTCATCATCTGCCTGTGACTCAATTCTAAGGATGCCCATATGGCTGGACACACCAAGTTCCACTTTGTTATTGAGTGATTTACCCATGGCTGTGGCAACAGCATTGCACCTTAGGGTCAGTTGTGCATCTTTATACTTGAGCTCTGCTACATGTCTGAGGATGTCCTTTTGGGCGCTGGTTTTGGACACAATGTTCAACTCAGAGTTTGCGTAGACTCCATGGATCATATTGTGAACTTGGATGAATGGCGAGTTGAAGTGTAAAGTAGACTCTCCTCTTCCTTCTCTATCTATTGAACGTAGGTTGTAGCTGTGGGTGTATGAGGTATTGGTGTAAAATGAACCTATTTTAAGCAATCCATCCACAATGCCGTCTCCTGAGACTTCATCTGTATTCAGAGTGGAAGTTGACTGAGCAGAGTAATACAGAGAGGCTTGCAGGCCTATTGGACTAGAGGCTTCAATCTTATAGTTGGCTCTTGCATGCAATCTATTTGTTACTCTTAACATTTCAGAGACACTAAAGCTTGTGTCAATGAGGCTATGGCTGAAGGAACTATTCAGAAGATACTTGAGATTATCATCAGCTCTTCCTGACATCATTCCAGTTCCTTGAAACAGATTCAAAGAAACAGTACCATTATCAGTATTTCTAACATCACAGGCAAATATGTAGAAGACAGTTTCACAAAAAAACTTGATTTTGACCAACTATCATTAACTCAATATGCACAGTCTTAAAAATCTTAATCCTCATACCACTTTCTCTGAATGAATATACTGTATAACAAAAGCCCCACCATTATTCAATAACTATTAAGAATTTGTAGTTTGAAAAGATGTTTACCTTCAAGCTTGTATGACAGTAGGTTGAAAGGTGATTGGGCCATGGCCTTGAACTGTGCAATGTAGCTGGGAACATCAACAGTGTTGTTGCCCCCAGAGATGGAGCCTTCCCAGCTGTAGAGGTTGCTGTTGATCTTGGTGGATGCTTCAGCCAGACCAAGAAGGGGAACAGTGAAATCTAAAGAAGGCGGTATAGTGAATGATGGTAGTGGATATTTTTTGGCAGGCATATATAGGCCTATCTCCGGTAAATCAATGAGAGGAATAGACAGAGTAGTTGGGACGTTCAGTTCTTCAGACTTTTTTCCTCCAAGTGGAAGAGGAAGCGAGATGGCCATTTTATCCTTGTTGAACTGGTATCGGAACAAGCTGTCACTGTTTAAGATAAAAAAACAACAACAATAACTAATATCATTTCAATTTTGGAAATGGAATCTGAAAATATTGAACTAACTGTATGTGGATAGGGAATCAGGAACAACTAGTGCAGCTTAACTATTTAATTACAGTTTATGCACAGTAACATATAAAGCAAGTATTGTTCTTAACCTCTATATTAAACACTTACGACTGTAGAAACAGTTTCTCAGGCAGGGCTGGCAAAGTGAGCTCTGAGATGCTTCTTTTACTTCGCAGGTTTGCAAGATAGGGGATGCGTGCTGTCAGTTTTTCCAGCCATTTATTACCTGCCTTCAGGGTGACATGAAGGTAAAGTACATTTCACTTCAAACCAAAACTGTAAAGCTTAAAAGCAATCAGATAGTGTGGACCTCTACCAAGGCTGCATAATATTTATAAGGTTTTAACCTGGAACTGGATTCGGGATCGAAATATGCATAGTGAATAGAATGCTACTTCGTAAATAAAATAAATGAATACATTTTCTAAGAGTTATGGCCATTTTGGCATGTTCCTACAGCACCACCTACAGTAAAAACATAGTTGATATGTACATGTCATCTTAGGCCTTGTCCTCATGGGTATTTTTGAAAACGTAGCTTTTTGGCCTTTTGTCCACACGCAAACTGTTTTAGGTCACTGAAAATGGAGCTTTTGAAAAACTCCTTCCAGGATTAAGATTTTCAGAAACTCTGTTTTAGTGTTGCAGTGTAGGCAGGGAAAACTGAGTTTTTGTTTTGCAACATCAATGTGTGCACCTTTGATTGACGTCCAAGGGTTATATGGTCACCTGTTGCTTTGGCAAGCTCCTAACAGCACTTGACAACGTATTTTGCGTTTTCATGCGAACAGAGATATTTCTAAAAACAGTGCTTGTGTCGACGGGATTTTTAAAAAACAAAAAACAAAGGTGGAAAAACTCAGTTTTCAAAAATTCCTGTGTACTAGGCCTTAATTTCAAATCAAATCAAATCAAATTTTATTTATATAGCGCCAATTCGCAACAAAGTTATCTCATGACACTTAACATGTAGAGTAGGTCTAGACCACACACTTTATTATTGGTTATTAATTTTTTAATATACAGAGACCCAACATTTCCCCCATGAGCAAGCACTTGGCGACAGTGGCGAGAAAAAACTGCCTTTTAACTGGCAGAAACCTCTATGGTGGGCAGCCACCTGCCTTGACCAGTTGGGTTGAATTTGATCACTATTGCACAATGTTTTCAAGAATTATGGCATTTAAAGTCTTTTTTTCTTGAGGATCATGGTGTGTACCAAATTTGTTGAAATAAAGGCTAACTCGAATTTTACACATCAAAGTTTGTTTACATGACTTTGGGAGTATACAGCATATGTGAAAAAGAAATAGTATAAAGCCTAATGTAGCTCAAGAAGGAGCTGCATGAAGTCTGATAAATTGCCCAAAGTGATTTCACTTGGCTGAGTGTTCGTTGAAACTGAATACTTCATGTTTGAAAATGAAAAAAAGGGGGTGTCATATTAGAAAAAAAGGTGAGCATACCATGCCTATGTAACCCACTTCTCCTGTCTGCATAGGCTATAGGCTCCAGGCTACTAGCATGACACACCAGAATCTCTGACTGAACTGTCAGCAGTTAGATTTTTAATAAAAATATATCAGGTTCTGCTGCAATTTTGATCCCTTTTTCTTTAATCCGTCTATCGTATCCAACAACAACCCAACAAAATTGAGAATGCAAAGCTAAATAAATAAAAATGTCTGTGGTCCATGAGCTAAATTTTCACCAAGATTGTTTAGTTTAATACTGTCCTAAATATCAGACAAACAGAAAGACCAATGGAATTGAATACAGAAGCTCCTTGATTAAGGTACAACAAAAAATATAATGTCAAAAGTCAAAGCGCTACCTCAATCCCTTTGGTGACAATGTGACGGTATTTCATATCAGTCATTGCCACTTTCTGATCCAGGATATGGTCAATGAGCTGCTGCAGCTGCCTGTGATGATCCTCTACATTTGGTATCAGATTCTGAATGCCTGAATTCAGGTCAGATTTCAGTTCCAATTCAAACCTGTCATCATCTGTAAGAAGAAAATCAAAATGCACCCGCAAATAAACAAATAAATCAATGTTCTAAATCTGTCTTCCGTGTTGAAGATGTGAGTGATGGCTGACAGTTACCGTATTTCAGGGAAGCTTTCTGTTGGTAGGATGTCTCAGGGAGGTTGATGGCTGTCTCCAAGTCCATGAGTACATCCTCATCCATCTTCAGGGTGGCAGTGAAAGAGGCATCAGTTTTTAGAGAGGGAATGACCATCTGAAGTTGCAGCATGGCATCCTTCATCATATCAAGTCTACATTTAAAACAAGGACATGTAGGTTGGTAAGACTGCAACCCTGTTAATTATCTGCATTCCCTGGGATGTTTCTCATCCATTTATTCCCTGCTACAAAGACAGCCTCAAGAAAGCAGGCAGCAGAGCTGAAACTTCAGTTATCTATCATTAGGAAGGACTGAAGTTTTGAGTATAGAACTATGCACCTTGTGCGTCCAACAAGAGTCAGCTGTGGGATGTTCCTGTTGGTGACATCAATGGTGATACCATGCATCTTCTTTCCTTTGGCATCACTGTCAGTTACAGCCAGCTTGATGCTTGCTTCCAAATCATAGTCAGGAATGACAACCTCAGTGGAGAGAATGTTCCTATTGCGATTGTATTTCAGAGATGCAGTGGCCTCTGTTGAGTCATCACCTAGTAACAGCAGAAGTTATTCATTTTTCATTGATGTTTATCTTCAGTAACAGTAACAACTGGTAGCTTCAAGATACATTAAGGGCACCTGTGCCCATATCAATAACATGAGTGATATATTCACCATTATTGCATCATAAAGTAGGCGGTTTTAAAAATGGGCCAAGTCTTGTGGCAGACATTTATTAATTCTGGACAATTACAGGTTAAGCACATGCCCATACCAATTCGGGTGGTTACTCAAAATACAGAATGAATGACAATAAATCATTCCAACCTCCAACCTCCACAACTCTACTTTCCACAAACACTACATAAAGAACACACTACTTCCTGCGCACCAGCTCAACGTTGCACTGGATGTAAATTGTGGAATGGATGTGGTGTGGTATTGTCCAATATGGATGTAACTCCTAAAGATAATGGCTTAGCATTTACATTCGCACAAACAAACATATTATCATACAACAGTACCTTCTGCCTTCAGGGTTAGCTTCAGAGACTCTACTTTATGACGGCCCCTTTTACCCTCTCTGAGCGTTTCATCGGTGATGGTGGCAGTGTACTCTGAAACTTTCCCTGTGGGCTGGATTTCAACAGCAAACCTGAGAAAAGAACACAGGTTTCATTAAATCTGCCTCTCTGGTATTGCATTAGGATGATTAAATTATAAATAAATTATAGTACGCTTCCCAAACAGAAACTACTTAAATCAAAAAACTCTAATCAAGAAGACTCCAATGGGTTTCAAGTTAGATTTGCAAATGTGACTTTCTCTTACCTGGTTTCTCCAGTCAGCAGAAAATATGGGGCCTGGTCCAAGGAAGTAGCATTGGAGTAACGCACTATTGTGCAGAACTTCAGACCACTGAATAGGGGCTGGCAGTCAGTTGAGTCAGTGCGGTCCTCCACCAGAGATGGCACAATTATCGTTTGACTGGAGGAGATTGACAGCAGCTTGTTGCTATATTTCAAAGAGAGGAGAGTTATGAACTGGTGAGAGAAATCAGCATGACACTAGCAACCACTGAGTACTACTGACCTAACACTGAGCAGCTGAGTGTTTGACTTAGGAGCAGGGATGGACAGTCTTATCTGGTTTTTCTTCATGGTGACCTTAGCATTGAGGGAACTTTCATGGTACATATTAGTGTGCATCTCAAGCCCAGCCTCTACATAGTCTGGAATGTGCACACCCATTTGGGTGATGAATTCTAGCCCAACTGAAGGCATGAAGGACAAGTCAGTCTGCAAGAAAAATTATACAACAGAATAGCTGTAAACAGAAATTCAAAGGAGGCAACCAGATAAAGTATGAACTTAGTTGATGAGAAGCTAACTTACATTAGCAAATGAGTAAGTCAGGCCTCCTTTGGCACCAGGTGCAAACACACCAGCCAAGGAGAACTTCAGAGGGAAGCCAGAGGCAGTGGGTAGAGAAAAGGCATTCTCCATGAAGATGTAATGGGCAAAGACTTCATTTCCAGTGCTAGATGTCAATGCTAAAAAGGCCTGTTTGAGAGAAAGCAAACAGGTTGTATGAATATATCATTTACAGTTGAGTCACAAATCTCTTCAAACCATGACTAGTGACACCATGGAAGTCCACTATCAAATTGTGGCTTTTCTTGATAGCTATAAAATCAGGCCAAAAAGGCAAGATAAGCAAAAGATTGTTGTGGATCTAATCATTAACATTATAACTCCATGTTAACTGCTTGATTTGTAGCCAAAGTATCAGTGTTCCTCCAGGGTCAGTCAGAGAGTCTGTCCACCCTTTGGTCCAGACTGAAATATTTCAGCAGCTCCTCACAGAGCTGCTAGCATGCCTATAGACTCTTAATTGACAACATTGAATTATGGCTTCTTCTGAGCAGGCTATCCAAAGCATGCAAGTTCATACAAGTACATGAATGCAAATGACAACGCCTGGCACAGCTGGCTCAAATGCATGTCCCAGATGAACATACTCAACGTGTGCTCTTATGCATTGGCAGAGGTAACAAATATCAGTCCTCAAGAGGACAATATGGAACTAATCAAAACATTTCTATGACCACAGTAGTAAACAAACATGGTTTTATGTGGAGGAATGTGTACTGCTGTATACAGTATAGAAGGGGAAAAAAGAAATAGGTGAGGAGAGAGGAAGGAGGTGACAAGGTTTCATAAATATGCAGATGCATACAGAGTCAGACATGTGCAGCTATTGCTTTAAAATGCGTTAAACTGGTCAGCTGTGGTTGTCTTGAGCAGAAGTTAACCCAACCAGAAGGGGTCAGTTTTCTCTTGTTTCATGCTATAGCACCTGCAGGCTGCAACGCTCAGAATGCAGCATGCGTATGCATTACAATTTTCAGATCATGACACAATCCAGAATGCACGATGCATGAAATCGATCTTGTGTAGCTTGAAGCGTCTGTGTCGTGTCTGCATTTGCTTACTTGCATGAACAATGTTTCTGCCCTTAGAGTTATGTATAAACTGAATTAGTTCAGTTATTGTTTTTTAAAATCACAAAAAACTGAGAAAGGACTGTTTGAGAAACTCGCAACCCTAAGGAATATGTGTGTAGGATCGATATGCATCTGCCTTGTTGGTAATGCAGCCAATATACCAAAGGCTTTTAAACTTTTGTACCTTCATGAAGCACTGTGCTTTGACATTTTTGGGATTCATTAAAAAAAAAAAATTTTGTCAGTTCTTTCTCTTGCAAAGTTCATGTCATGAAACAGTAGATCTGACCTGGGCAGGCAGAATCCTGATGAAAACATGGTAGTACATGAACAGAGTCTCAGCCATCTTCCTAATTTCGCTGGTCTTCATGTATCCTATCTCATTTCCCAGAAGTCGTAAATAAGCGATGGCCTCAGGGGCTGGGGAGAAACGTATGTCATCCATGAGCTTCTGGACACTCTTCGTGATATCATTCAGAAGATCCTGTGGGACCTGGAGGTGAATGATATTACAAGTGTATATTAGTTCCTGGCCATGCATGTGTAATGAACCTTCCATACCAAGTAAAATGTACTTTTATAAGATGGAAAGGCAGGGTTTTATTCAAGCACATTATGTTTAATGTGTCCAAAAACCATTTCACCTGTCTTTTCATTCTGTCTCTGTCGGGGGCCATTCTGTCCAAAAGCCCTCTGAGCATCTGGGCTTTGTCACCTGCCCAGTACATAACTTTGGAGATGGAGTCTGGGAGGAAACCCTTTTCCCCAAAGAGAGCATCAATTGTTGGTTCAAATCCTGTTCCCTCAACACCGACCTTGAAGGGGGAAATTTTGAATGTTTAAAAGTCTTTACAAAGCCGATGTGTATTCACCACATATAACAAATATGCTTTTGAAAACATACCTCAAAGATGTCATAGTTGTAGTCAAAGACCTTTAGTGTGGTCTCCAGCATCACCTCCTTTGGTAAGGTGTTTGTAGAATCAAAGATGATGTTGCTCTGTACTGAGCCCAAGGGAGAATCTGTTTTGTAGTTGTGTGACATGCCATCAAATGCCTTGTTTGTGGGTGATATCTGGTCACTCAAGGCCAACTCGATGTACTCCCTGAATCTTTAGTAAGGAGAATAAAGAAAGTCTACACAGTGCCAAAAAAAAAACATTTCTATTATCTCTTTCAAATCAAAAAGGGGTTCGAAAAAATGTATTTTGTCCTTTCAATTTTCATGCCCCATAACGTTTGAAACACCATTGTCTTCACTCATTGTACATGCTTGGCTTCAATTGAAATCCCTGAGATTGAAGGGAAATATACTAAAAGGGTTACCTTCAAGTATAATCTAATTCATCTCATTGATTTTTAGCCACTTTGGGGCAGATGACACCCACAGCACTAACACACAGAGACATAGCAACATTAGCATTAACATGTAGTCTAAATAAGTAGTAGTATAAATACAAGACCAATATCCACTGTACTCTTAGCTCTGTTTCGATTTCAGCTAACTCCTGAGAAAAATATCTGTCTTTTTAGTTTTTATATGTTGCTAACTTGTTAGCTAGTCACTGGCTTTGTCTGTGCTGTTTTTGCTATACGGTGCCAAAATGATTTATGTCATAATTTTATTATTTCATCACAAAAGTAGGCATTTCAATGTGCTAAAATGAGAAAAAAGAAATAAACCTATCTTCTTTTATTGTAGAGGTATATCTAGATAATATTATTGTTAGCTATTACTCACTGACGCATTTGTGGCTCTTCTGAGTTACGTATGTTGTTCAGGTGAGAGACCACAAAGCTCTTGAGCTGCTCGTCCCTCACGTTCCCCAAATTGTTCACAATGTCTCTAACCAGGGCTTGGTCAGGGTTCTTCATCAGAATCAGGTAGGCTGCTACACGTTTTTCAACAGGGCTCTGAGCATCCTGGTACACTTCCATGAGAACGTTTCTGACCTGTGGTTGACCAAATGATAAATTACTGCGTTGGCTGGTTGTAGCCAATGCTTAGATGTAAAAACTGCAGAGGATTCCATTATCTAAATATGACAAAGGACACACTGTACATTTTCACAATATTCCAGTTTCAGTGATCAATTTTTAACACCTTCTACGAAGACTATAATCAATTGTGAAGGCATTCATAGTGTATTATAATGCATTCATAATACTTTAGAACTACTCTTCTAAACACACATACCTATATCAACAGTCATAAAACATTATAGATGTGACTTATAATGAATTATAAGTTAAACTGTCTTATGGATGCTCTTGACTCTACTTATAAACTAGAGGTTGACTGATAGCTTATATAGTACATTAAGACTACTTATACTCACCTATACACATCTAAATAACAATACATAATAATCAGTGATGATATAGCTTAGATTCTTTTCCATGCTTGAAAATGCATTACACTTTACTGACCACTAACAATGAAACGTTATGAAGAAGCATACGTTATTATAGATGCATCCATATGTACTTGACTTTACTAAATTAACTATTATAGCATACTATGAGCCCTTACTAAAATTAATTGTTGATGTGTGTATAGGTGAGTATAGGTAGTCATAATGTATAGAAAGTGTTACCATCACTCTACAGTGACGTATGACAAATGTGTGTAAAATAATTGTACCTCATCATTGATATCCATCAACCTAAAGGCCTGTATAGCAGCCTTTTGGTTTGATAATGGAATATCTGTTTTCTTAGCACACCGCAAAATAGAGGAAATCAGGCTGGGGCTGACAGCTTGTAAGGCTTGACCCATGACACCAACAACCTGGAAATAAAAAAAAGTATTAATTTGGAACACTGCACCCTAGTCATATTCCCTGGCAAGAGCTAACTCATCACATAATCCAGAAATACAGTACTTGAGATAACTGATTAATTATCAGTACCCTCAGTACAAGGAAGGACATCTCTTCAGGGTCAGGGGGAAAGTCAGAGTCATTATCAGGAATTTCTCCCGAGCAGTCATTTAAGAGTGTTTCCATGAATCTTGACACATCTGTGACCACTGGAGTAACCTCTCCTTTATGGAACCTATTGACCAAACACAGAGAAGATATAATGAAATACTCGGTGACTGCACACATTGTGTTTAAATAGTTAGGTTTGTTTCCCTCTAGTGGTCACCTCAAGCCGTTACAAAGTTGGCCCAAATAGGATGTAAACGTTGTTCCATACCCTGTTTTGCTTGTTCAAAAATGTAACAGCAAATATAAAATGCAACTCTACATTTAAATATATAACAATAAATATATAGTAATATTATAGTAAAAAGGGATTGTCATGGCTATCAAAAACTTACTTCTTGACTGTGTTGGCAAGAGCATACATGATTGCCTTGCTCTGTTTGTACTGAGCCATGCTGAGCATATCTCGGACACGTGCAGCATCAGGGTTAGCCTGTAGACTCAACCCATAGACTAGAGCGTCCACCTCCAGTGACACCCCATCAATGGTCCTGATAGCCTGGAGGATTGCACTTGTGCACTCTGGGGTTCCACATTGGAGCAGGGCCTGCCAGGTGAGCCAGCCTGACTCATCCAACATCTCAGTGACCGTGTGCCTCAGGATGTCATTCCTCAGAACACGCAGGCTGGACACTAGCTTGTGGAAAAGGCTGGCCCTCTTCTGACCCTGGTCTGTGCTTGCCAAAGCCAAAAGGTCCCGTAGGGTGCCCAGGACAGTGTCCTTGGTCTGGACTGGGGCTTTATCGTCAGGGTCTTCAAAGTGAAGTGGCTTGCCCTGGCTGTGGTTCACATCTGCGTACACAAATATTTAGGAGCCATTTAGCATTTCCCAACATGAGATATGAACTGAAACTATACATGTAGACACAGCAGACATGCTTGAAATGATCACTCACCAAATACTCGGTTGTTGATCCTTTTAGAGCTTTGAAAGCTGAGATGCTGGGTAACTGCAGATGATATTCCATTATCCCTACAAGGCAGATTAGAAGGTGATGCAAAAGACATGACAGTGCAATACACACACACACGCACGCACACGCACGCACACACACACACACACACACACACACATCAATATGCACTCATATGATGACTTACTCATGGGAGAAGGGCAGGTAGATGTGTTTTTCTGTGCAAATTGCTGTCGTGATGTGCTTTCCCTTGTTGTCAAACTGGTAGTTGCAGTCTTGACTACTTGTGATCAGCTTTGACATGGGGCGATGCTGGAAACAAAAATCCACAATGTTAATGTGCTATTTTCATGTCACAGGAAAAAAATTGACTTAAGAGGACTTAATTACTTAGCTTTATTGCGATTGTTGCAACATATGCACCAAAATGTCGGGAATTAGACCAAGATAAAGTATTTCTACATCATGTAAGCCACTTTATGTATAATGATTAGCAGTTCACAAGGATGGAACCAGTTATTTCTATTTGCCATAGAGGCCGAATGCAATACCAGTGTGTCTATCTGAATGTAACTGCTGTGTAGTAGTTGGGAACTTTCCTTAGTGAGCTCATATTGCAGGACAGATGGGTCAACATTCAACATAACATACTAATATATAAAGCAAACATAGCAAAATACTCAAAATACCACAAATAATTTTAAAGAAGACCGCAAGCTTAAGAAAATGCACCTAAGTGCTAATGTTTACCATTCAAGAGTAGAACAGTCCCTATTTAGAATTAGTTGTCTATACCTCCTCTCAAAGGGAACTTCCTTTAAAGAGGATGCTGGTTGTAATAATCCCGAATAATGTTCAGAGCCTTTCGCTGGAACCAAACTTTTTAAATGGAAGTGAGAGATTAAATGTAGACTGTCCAGTAATGTTAGATGCAATGTAGCCTACGATAGTAATTTTAAATGCAAAGAAGATAGCACACTTTTCCACAAGTGGACCTGAGACTAGACCACAGTGACCTTTGAAACTCCAAACTTTTTGACCTTTGTTCTCAGGAAGTATAATGTCTGATGAGAAATCTTGAAAAATGGTAAGTGGAAATAGGCAACTTTTTTGCTTTAATTTATCATTATGAAGTAAATATACTGTATATTTCTTAGTGTAGTTGCAAAAGAAAATGACACCATCCATGTTTAGATTGGTTCCCTGTAAGCCTCGCTTTGGCTATGCTATTCATGCTGCCACTGGGCTGGATTTTTTGCAGAAAAATTAAGGTTCGATTTATGGCACAAAAGAAGCACATCAGCCATACATCAGACTGGCATTACATCATCAAGCCCCAAATGCCAAGGCTGTGCTCCCTCTTGGGGTAAATAATCATATTTTCACATAAGGCCCTACTGTCAGAGAGAAGTCTTCTTGATTTTGGTAAAAGTGCAAATATGAAATATGAATGAACTATCATCATAATTCATGTTTCCTTCCAACAACTTTGGTGTGAATTATGAAGTAGCTTATCGAAATGAAAAAACTGAATAAGACTGTTAATTTTGAAGGAAGGAACATAGCATTTGTCAAGAAGCTAGAAATAACCATAACATACATAACCAACATAACCAAAGCTTTCACACTTAAGGTCTTAGGCATATAAGATACATGAATATTCACTGTCAGTGAGGTAATTAACTAAATGATGATGGTGACAGTTACTTATGGATAGTTAGCTTGAGTGTGAGGCTGCTAGAGTGCAGTCATACAGTATAGCAGTATTAACAAACATGACTACAACTAAAACCTTTATCAGACAACCAGAGGTGCCATCGGTTTCAAATGTTGGTGTTGAGTCTACAAATAGAGATCTGCACAAGGCAGAAGAACAACCCAGGCTGGCAACAGGAGCGGGAGCTGCTGCTAAAACCACAGCATGGAGGACAGCTGGGGAGAGCGCCGGGCAACAGATGGAAGGACAGGTCACCTTCCAGTTGACTCACCTGGGTGTCAGGTCGTTTCCCAACCAGTGTACTGACTGAAGTTGTTGCAGGTATTTTTTTAGTGTGCTGCTGAAGTTAAATCACCTATTAACTGTTAGCTACCAGTCGCTAGCATCTGAGACTGAAGGGACATGACTGAAGATGGATCAAATAAATCTTTTAAATGTGTCTTGCGTGTTCTATGGCAGGCAAAGTGGACATATAGGGCTATTTACTTCACAAGAGGTGCGTCAAATTTTGTCTAAATTGCATCTACATTTCCCTCACTTGCATCCCTCATTTGCGTCTTAGTCCCTCCCACCGAGGATATGTGGAGAGATGCAAGGAAACCAAACGAGGAGCGAGGAAACAAGGAAATACAGTATATTTTAAGAGAAATGAGATGTTGTTTCCTCTGAAGCGTCACGTGAAGCGACGTCCGTTTCTGATGACAGCGGAT
>JBBPCS010000153.1:0-29217 GCA_037974645.1 Hollardia meadi
ATTCTCAATAGGATTGAGATCTGGGCTTTGAGAGGGCCACTCCAGGACTTTGATTTTGGTGTCCTTCAAAAAGTTTTGGACTAACTTGGATGTGTGCTTCGAGTCGTTGTCTTGCTGAAAAGACGACCCAACGGCGACCTAAAGCCAGATTGGCAGCAGATTTCTTCATATTATCCTTCAATGTTCCGTCAACATAATCTACTTTCTTAATGACCACATGTGTCTGTAGCAGCAAAACAGCTCCACAGCATTATGCTCCCACCACCATCCTTAACTGTGGAAACCTTCCTTTGCCAAACAAAAGCAACACCCATGTTCATGCACTGTTAAAATCAGCTACATATTCAGCCATGACTTTGGAAATAAAAGTCTTGAGGGCAGTCCCTCTCTGTAAACTCCAAACTCCTCTCTCCAACTCTCAGTCACTTCTCTACAGTCATCTTCCTGCAACAACTCACATGTCACAAGATTTCAGAGCGAGACTTCTCCTCAGACGACACTTGTGCTTCCGGTTAAATAAAGAGGATTTTACTCTAACAATGAGGACTGTCGCGGTCGGATCCTTTCCGTTTTCAGACACTCAGAGTAACAATCTCAGATTGTGAGGCAAGAAAAAACACTTTCAGTGGATGTAACTTTGACGCTCAGTGTTGCCGCTGAGGATTACGTTGCAGAGATGTACAGAGACGTGGCTGAGACTATTTACTGGACCAATTCCAAGACCTTTGGTAAGTATGAATCATTTACATATCCAAATATATAAACATAAGGCCCAGGTTTAAAAATATCAGAATTCCCCTTTTTGTGTCACAATACATCTAATTTCTCAGTATAATTAACAATGGGGCACTGACAAAAACAAGAATTCCCAATTAACACCCCTCTAGAACCCTGGAGATGAAACCTATCAAATAATAATTGCTCTCCCACAGATATTACAGCTGCATATTTTGCCTCCTGTCAACATTCCTGTCCAAACATGTGACAAGAGCCAATACTGGGCTCTCAACACATCTGTACGATGCAACTTCCATCTGTAATGTTAACGATGAATGTTTGCATATCCAGACTAACCAGTCTAAATGCAACCTCATCTGTATAAGGTTGTGGCCAACAATCTATATCTGCACAACCTGGACATCTCTCTCTACAACTACATATGTTACCTCCATCTGTAAATCGCTTTTATTGCCAATTGGTACAGCTGGGCACATTTCATCTTTTCTGTTCCATCTGCACACTGATCTGCTTAGCTAGTGATGCACACACATGGAGCCTATTCAACCTGTGAATCTGACAGTGATGATGGTTGTTGAAATTACATTCTGCATTATCTTCAGCACAACTCTCTAAATGTCCCAATCATTCAGATCCTTTTCTCTGTGGGAAATCAGGATTGTAGAAGTGCAACTATGTGTCCTGTTATACTGCATGTTCCATCTTGCCACACCTGACCAGTAAAAGCACATTCTTTAGTTAGAGGTAGCAAGTGGAAAACTTCAGAGTATCAGTGTCAAATGAATTGTGATACCTGTGTAATTAAAACAGCAACACAACAATGAGACCATTGTCAAGATGACAGGTAGGCTCCATCTTCTACTTTGGTTGGTACTTTTTAAAATGGCAATATTTTGCAGCAGTAAAAAGCTAATAGGCAATTAATCAGCCGATATCAACCCCCCATCCCTACGGGAAAAAATGTAACAGTCGGAAATGAACATTCTTTGACTTTATTAAAACTGGATAACTGTTGAACTCAACATCAAAATTCAAAGTAATAAATACATAAATAAAAAAATAGACCTGGATCATTGAATATCAAACTCAAAGTAATAAATACCCAATATATAAATCTGGAAGTGAACAAACTAATGGTAAAAAAAAATCTAGATGAGAGCGATGTTTATTTTTGTGCCATTACTTTCCTTCAAAGTCAGTTCAAAATCGATCAAAATGAGCAATCAATTTCAATTATCAAAATCAAAAGCAGGATCCGAGATTCTCATAGTATTTTTTTTTCTCATCACCCCCAAATTCTTGAACACATTTGCTGCATGTTCAAAGATAAACAACGCTTATTAGAAATTCTAATCCTGGTGACTTTTTACGATCACATGTCATATGATCTTGAATGTGACTCATTTATAATATGTGACCTGTCAAACTGATTATTATTCATTTTATGGCATGTGTAAATCAAAATCCAATTTATTCTGACCACTGGCATTAAAAAAATCAAACAATTACATTACCTATTTGTCTGTATCTTGTCTAACTGATGGACCCCCAAAGAGCTTACAAAACACAAATTGAGTGTTGCATCACAAGACTGTGACTGGACTTCATAACATCGAAGAACACCTGATAGATCAGAAGACGAACGAGGTATAATGTTTAGCTTTAGAACTTAAATAAGTGTTAAATATTCATAGATGTCGTATATTTGATATGTATGTATATACACTGTACATGTAAATGGTTGGTTCACCCAAACAAGAAAAAAAGTTTCACTAGAAATTTTGTCCACCACATAATGCTTTCATAGGGATTAAAGGGACCATTAGTGGCTCTGTGGATTAGAATCCAGAGTAAAGAGGAATCCAATTCTGGAAATATATGCTGTATGCAAGTTTCATTGCTTTGAGCACCAAAAACTAGGGGATCGACCAATATGTTTGTTTCAGGGCCGATACCGACACTGATTAGTAGTAACCAAGAAGACCAATAACCGATATACATTTGCAGTAAAAATTAAAATCTTGATGTCAAAATGTAGAATAACCAGTGATGGAACTAGTAAAGTATCAAGTATTAAAGTATATTCATTACTTTATTCATGCAACTTAAGCACATTTCTGAGGTATTTGTACTTTACTTGAGTATTTCCACTTTCTGATACTTTTTACTTCCACTATATTCTGAAGGTAAACATTGTTTACTCCATTCAATTTATTTTATAACTTTACAAACATAATATTTACTGATGCACTATATCAACAGTCATAAAACACAGATGTGACTTTTAATGAATTATAAGTTCAAGTGTTTTATGGATACTCTTGACTACTCTTGAAGGTTGACTGATGGGGCTAATGACACATTATGACTACCTATAACTTACCTACACACAATACCTGTATACCTCAACAATCAACTGTAGTAAGGACTCATGGTGCGCTATAATAGTCCATGCAGGTTATCATTTATGTGTTCAGTAAAGTGAAGCACATATGGATGCATCTATAATAATGCATACTTCATCATAACGTTTCATTGTTGGTGGTCAGTGAAATGTAATGCATTTTCATGCATTTAAAAGAATCTATGCTACGTCATAAGTGATGATTATGTATGATTATTGAGGTGTGCGTACAGCCATAAGACACTGAAACTTATAATTCATTATAAGTCACATCTATAATGTTTAATGACTGCTGATATAGTGTATCCGAAAGAATTATGTGTTTATGAGTGTAGTCATAAAGCATTATGAAAGCATTATAATACACTATTAATGCCCACATAACACATTATAGATGTTGTCTTCATAAAAAGTGTTACAGTAATGTCTTTCCTGGATTATTGTATGGTAAAAAAAAACAACTTTAGTTCCTACTTACTTTGCAGATTCAAATAATTCATTGTTGATAGGATGCTGCATCAGAGGAAAAGTAGCGCATTTTTAAATTAATTTATTTTATCTGTAAAAAAGAAAAGAAAAAAAAGCTCACAGCCTTTGATAATTGGAAAATGATAATTGGACTATCCCTACCAAAAAAAAGAAAACAAATTTACATTCACCACCACTGTATTGAGGAGGAGGCAGAGACCTTAGAGACACATTCTCAAAACCTGGCTTAAGGGCCTTTCAGACACAACGCGACAACAGCACCACTGCGCTCTGAAACCCATTATTTCCAATGGCTTGAGCGGCACCACAGCGTTTTTTCCACTGCACAGTGTATATGACTGCTCTGAACCCAGCAGTGAGTACAGCTCAAATTGCGTTGTCTGAAAGTCCCTTTAAATAAAACCAAAATGTCTGTGTGGAGGTATATGAGAGGAAAAATTTTCTTGTAATCTGTGAAAATCTACCCTTTGAAAGAGGATACTGGTCAAGTATTTGTGCATGGGTGTGTAGTAACCCCATACTGTATATAAACAGACTGTGTGTGCCACATGTGGTAATACAGATTTCTCCAGGAACCTACCGTCGCTTCATTGCAAACCCCGCACTTAACCACGTGCTGGTGGATCTTTCCCTCCACAGAGATCAGGCTCTGACACACCCTGCAGTTGATAACAGGGGCGCTGCCACTCTCCGGGGAGGTTAGAGGGGAATAGGGCGGAGGGTCCTCCCCTAGGAGCACTGAGGGCTGAGTAGGGCTGGGAAACGGAGGGAAGCCTGCACAGGGAGGGAGACAAGGAGGGGACAGAATGATGAATACAGAAGTATTACAACCAGTGGCAAATGAATGGATTGTTGAGGGAATGCAGTCATAAGATTTACACAATGGACTGAAACAAAAGCGCCGATTCCCATGACAAGTACCCTCTTATGTTACGATTAACGACATAATAAGATTTGGTCTCGAGTTCAACTGAAAGGAGATTTAGAGGAAAAACACTCATGGAATGTGGAGCAGAGTTGGTTTTAACCTAAAAGACTTTAAGTATTTGTGAGAAACGGAGAGAAAGAATGAATAAGTAAATGGGACAGTTTCATGCAGAGCTCACATACAGTACTATCTGCTCTAGACTTCTAGTAAGCATAGTGAATGACTTTTAAGAGCTGGTTGTGGGAACAAAACTGAATTAGGAGCCATATCTCATGCCTTTTCAATTAATGTATTTAGAAACAGTCCCTCCCTGTGAGAGCTGCCATTGGTCGCAGCTCTCTCTTGCAGCATCCCTCACCAGCCTCCATGATGGCTTTCTCATTCGTCAATCTAATCAGGTGTTCCTCAAACGCTAGCTAGCTAAGTGGTAACGTTGTTTAGCTTACGGGCAGTGGGTACCATTCAGCTGCTGAATTGCATGTAACAATTTGTTACACGAAACGTAAATTAAATACATTAAAGTTATAATACTACTGAGCTGCAAACCTGAAGCCTTGCGGGTGGTTTGCCGGTGCTCAACAGAGCTAGCTGCCCAGCTAACATAACGGTTGCTAGGTTAGCTCGATAGCACAACGCTGATCCTCCCCCAGTCTCTGCTTCCCGACATGACTGCAAAATAGCACATTTAAACTCCCAGGAGATGGTCATAAAAAAGTACTCCGGAGGCTTACATTATATCTTGCACAAACACAGTCACGACAGGCTGCTTCTTTGTCACTGTCACAGCTGAGCTAGCAGGCTAGCCAGAATGCTCAGGCAGTGGAGGGTAACGTAAGCTAAGCTAACTCAGGCTGGAGTCAGGAGGAGGAGAGAGCACCATGGATACTCACTCTGTGGTTTGTTGGGCACGCCGTAGGGCGCTGCACCGGGAGATATCCCGCCATTACCGCTGCCAAGAGCACCATCTCCCAGATCTGATAGTAACGGGGACCTCTCGCCGTCCGCCATACCGAGAGCGAGGCGTTGGGAGGGGAGAGTGGGAGCGTGAACGCAGACCGATACGGTGTTGTATTGTTGTGTCGGAAATGCAGGCGTCACATGATCACACCACCACCACCGCCGCTGCTGCTGCTGCTGCGGTAACGATGCTCGGAGGTGTGGCACTGGAGGCTCCTGATACACTAAATAGGCGTTAGTGTACCTGTGAAATATGTTTTAATAACTTTCCAACAACACTGGCCTATGTGTGTTACTTTTAAACTTTACTGTTATGGAGTAGCAATATGCAACTTTCTTTTCAACCCTTCAAATGTAACTTATGCTATGTATCCGCGGATTTATTTTTTATTTTATTTTTTTGCATTAATACATGCTTTCAAGAGATCCAGTTTTTCCTCATTACACTTGGCAGCTTTACTGAAGCAGTTAGATGCAAGGGAACTTAAATTGCTTTTGTGCTTCCTCAAATATTACGATATTGTTGGCCCAAAATAATTAATAGGTGGATAATATACATTTACAGAAACAATAAAATAGGTTTGGACTTTTTCAAATCTATGTTAATACAGTGCTTACATGCCCACGTTGAAAGAGATCATCCCAAAAAGGAGAGTGGCCAACCCACTATTGGTCAACTGTGGATTGGCCGCTGCCGTTAGGCCTAACTTAACTATTTCCCCTTGTTTTGCTCATATCTTTACATTGCATATTTTGTGTGTGCTTTTATTTTGTAAAAAACCTTGCCTCAAAATGCTCATTTAGGAAGCGAAATAAAGTATCTTTGAATTCAGTTTAATTTGTCTGTAATCTTTTGTGCATAACTGTAGCCGAAAGTTCAGCCAGGTCCCAGCAGTGTGCGAGCCAAATCGTCCTCTTCCAGAGAAAAGGAATGATTACAGTCATCACTCTTTCAACATACCTATGGGCACGTGAGTATTGTATTAAGATAGAATTGAAACAATTACAACCAATTCTTTAATGTGTACCTTTCCTCTTTGTGGTTATCCAAACATAAAGCAATTGCGTCAAAATCACAAAATATTTATTAGAAAAGCATATTTTAATACTCTTAGAATCAGTGGGGACAGCTGAAAACAGGATGAAATCAGCACTCACAGAACATAAATTACAAAAACCAAAAAGCTTATGCATATGTTGATAATTTCTCAAACTATCTCTTTCTTTGACCCATCAACAGTGTGAGTGTCATCTCGTCTGCACACTGGTTTCAGATCTACTCTTTGTCTACTTGTTGTCATTCTTTCTTATTGCATGTTGATGAAATCCATGGGGCGCTTCATCAGTAGAGTCACCTCCAGCTCCTCCCTCTCGCTGAAGAACTGAGCCTTTCCCCCGTGGCTATGGATTGGATGTGGGAGATGAAGGCCCAGTTTACTGAAGACAGGAGAGAAGAGGTTAAAGAGATGAGCACAAGTGGGAGAGAGCGTATAAGAGAGAGGAGCATGTTAAGAGCGAGCTCTGATCATCGTTGTGAACCTCTGATTAAAAGGAAAAATCTGGAAATGGGAGCTTTTCTCTTTAGAGGATTAAAAATGAAAGAACATTTTAAAAGCATCCCTTACTAGTTTGGCGTACGTAGATCAAGGAACTTTTCTTTTACATCCAGGACCACATCTGTTGCTTTGGTGTCTGGTAGTTTGATTTTTACCTATGAGTGGGAAAAAGTCAGCATCTTTAATACTGTACACTGTACACTGTGCACATTTTCTTTTATTCAAAAAAAAGATACAAATGTTCCACTTGTGTCATTTTTTCACTATTGTTAATATATACAGTATTGCCTTTTCACTTTTAATGCAGGGTCTGATAAAAGTCTGAGAAACTATGTAAGGCTGAAATTTCGGAAACACTTTATATAAAGACAACATATATAGGGTACTATCAGGGCATTCGTAATGTGTTATAATGCATTCATATTGCTTTATGACTACATTCTTAAACACATAATTCTTCCTGAAGCACTATATAGTCAAAATATCATACATGGGACAATTAATTATAAGATCAAGTGTCTTATGGATGCTCTTGACTAGTTATAAACTAGAGGTTGACTGATGGGGCTTATAGCACGTTATACTCACCTATACAAACCTCAACAATCAACTGTAGTAAGGACTCATAGTGTGCTATAATAGTCCATGCAGCATCATAATAATCATTGTATGTGTTCAGTAAAGTGAAATACATATGGAAGCATCTATAACAATGCATACTTCATCATAATGTTTCATTGCTGGAGGTAAGTAAAGTGTAATGCATTTTCATGCATTTAAAAGAATCTATGCTGCATCATCAGTGATTATGTATTATTATTGAGGTGTGTACACATCCATAAGACACTTGAATGTATGTCATTATAAGTCACATCTATAATGTTGTATGACTGTTGATATAGTGCCTCAGAAAGAATTATGTGTGTTTATGAGTGTAGTCAAAAAGCATTATGAATGCATTATAACACACTATTAATGCCCACATAACGCATTATAGATGTAGTCTTCATCGAAGGTGTTACAGAAATTTCTTTCCTGGATTCTGTCATTTTATGGTAAATTTATTGAACTCTGATGTGGTTTTCCAAACAGTTAGATCTACTCTGCCCTGTCAGTACTGCTCAACAGTTGTTTTTTATTCTTCCTATTATCTTTGTTGAATGTGAAATGATTTAGTTTCTAAAATGTATTCTCTGAAATCAGCCCATACTCTCTTTATCTATTCTGTTATCCTGCCTGATTCTGTGTCTCTTGCTGTCCCTGATCACATCCTTGTACATTTCATTTTCAAGTGCTATAAAAGTACACTGAGTTTAGTACACAAGTCCTGTGGCGGTTGATAAGTTACCAGCATGGCTTCACAGCACATGGAGGATGGGTCCTTTCCAGTCAAGCCCAAGAACAGATCCTCTGTTCCCACACTCTGCTTCAGGATTATTTCATACCTGACCACAGGGGTAAAACACACACTTATGCAGGGATACACAAAAATCAATAATCTGTTTAGAACCGTTTGACATCACATTAGACAGAATCAATAGGGAGCAATAATAAAGCAGGCATAAGTGAGTGTCAGCTGAGGTCAACAGAGTCTGGAAAATGTGGTATCCAGTTGTGATAAATACTTTGCCCTCCCTCATACTTCTATAAATAATTTATAGCACAAGGGTTCACAATTAGAAAGTTGTGAATTAAACCCCGGTGACACTGTGGCATTTTGATTTTAAGGCTTAATTAAAATCGAGGATGAGGGCCATTTAAGTGAAAGTACAAAGGAGGAGATGTCTGCTTTTCCCAATGTTTGACCATTGTACATCACTGAATCCCTTTGGTGAGTGTTTTTCTGTCTGCCTTACTCAGGCTGTGGCCGTGGGTCAGCAAGATCATCATACTGGGAGCCCTCGGCCACCTCTTCCTCGCTCCAGATGTCTTTGCTGTTCTTCAAATAGGCAGTTGACACTAAATAAACGGTGATACACACACATGCAAATTCTGCTTGTATCTTTCATCAGGCCACCTGAGTTACTCTAATGACTTAGGAGTCACTTGAAAGAAACACTAGGCATTACCTTCTTTATCTTTTTTAGGCTCTGGGCCAATGTGTCCAGGACCCAGCCGTGCACAGGCTGACACATTCTGTTGAGATTAACTGATGTTATTGTAAGCCAACAGAGGGTTTAGGCCGTTTAGATAAACACTAACGGCATCCAGTCTACAGTCGTTATGTGGTAGTTATCAATACACAATAAAAATGTGCCAAAAAAGAATATAAACAAACTATTAAATTGCTAGAAATATTTTTTGGGAAAAAAAGCATTATTCTGTACATCTTCCTTTAAGGCCAGGTGAACTATGAAATGGGGATCTTACTTTACATTCTTCCTCTCCATCCTCCTCCTCCCGGGTTGATAACAAGGCAGACAGAGCCTGTAGACTCTGAGCAGATGAAACTCCAAGACACTCCATGAAGAGAAGCACAAATTTACACTTAAATTAAAAAAAAGCAACAAGTGTTACTCCCTCGAAACCGCAACAGGTCAGAATTAGAAAAACTATCAAATAAAACCCTGAAAGTGTAGCTAAATGTAGCTATTGCTAATCAACATATGGACTGTTGTCGTTGACGCTTTCCGTTTCCCTGGAGACGACGGCCAGGCTACCATGGGAACCAGTGACGTCACAGACGAAAGAAACACAAAAACCCTCGAGCAATCAATGAAAAGGATAGATGAAAACTAGAGTGTGATAAGAACAAGGCCAGTAATAACAAGGTAAAAAAAAGTAATAAATAACCAAACAAACCAGTTCAAACAGTACACCGTTTAAGTAAACGGTTTGAATTGAATGAAGATAATATTATTGCAAAACGCCTCATATCATACAATCAGAATAAAATTAACACATTAACACATTGAAGGACTTTACTATTGAAGTTGGTAGAAGTGTATAATTAACAATTTAACCAATACAAGGCATCCTATATTATAAGATCATGTTTTACCTACTGCACTTGATAAACAGCTTGATCTATAACAAGGCTGTATATAGTATAAGAAGATCATGTTTGGACTGCAAATAAAGTAGCTGTCAAATAAAGGGAGTGGAGCAAACAAAACAAATCCCTATATTTTCCATAATCAGGTGCCCATTACATGACCTAGATCATGAAATAACCATTATATCCTAATTCTCAAAATACGTAATTAATAATCACTTATTAAAAAAATAAAAAGACAGACATCGTTTGTGCTTTCAAGCGTGATAAACACGTTTGTCAAAAGTCAGCTGGGGCGGCGTGATTATCGCTTCGAGAAGTCATCTTGTCCCTCCTCAGACACCGTAGTGAATGCATGGCCAGCGAGGATCATGTTGAAGGTGACAGGTAGTGCCATGCCGGGAGCCTTGAGTTTGTTGCCGATCGCCGTCTTTGCTGCTGCCGGAGACGGAGAGAAAGAGTCGACCGCCCCGTTACACCGGGAACAACTGTCTTTGTACACCGCTCCTCATCAGAAGTCCCGGTATGTGGAGCCCGAAGCGGGTCAGCTGGAGGAGAGTGTTGCCACCCTCAGGAAGGTAGTGGAGCCATACACGGATTGGTGTCAGGTCACCTATAACAAAATTAAACCCAAAGTTCAAAGTGTCGTCCGGTTTGGAAATGACACCTACACCCACTTGAAGAACCCGCCGAAGGACTTCTATCCCCGGGCAGGAATTATCGGCTTCACCGGTGTCGTGGGGCTCTTTCTTGCCCGAGGCTCCAGGATTAAGAAGCTCATCTACCCAGCGTGCCTCATGACCATGAGCGCCTCCCTCTACTATCCGGAGCAGGCTGCGGCCATCGCGAAGTCAACGGGAGAGTCCGTGTACGACCGCGCGGTGCGGAGCTACGCCGTCGTGGAGAATATCCTGAAGCCTCGAAGCAAAGCTGAAGAGGCAACCGACTCAGAAACTAAACCCTGAGGACCCCAGTGGGATACTGCAACAACTCAGCAATAAGAAACTGTAACATGTACTACCCAGACTCGGCTCCAATCTGTGTGACTTTCTCATGCCCACTTTCTGCACTAAGCTTCACATGCAACTAAGGCCGGATATGGCCTGTCACAAGGGCTTTGCAACTTGACTGATTTACTTCTGCTTCTGATTTGAATGTATATTTATGTAGATAATGAATACAAATCAAATGTCTTACATTAAAATCTTGGTTTCAGACCGTCAAGAGTTACCGAGCCTTAATTGTTTTAAAAATCACAGGATACAAATCAACTACAGCTGAAACAATTATTCAACAAACATTTTTGTCATTTTTTCAAGAAGAAATGATGAAGGTTTAATGGTTCCTTGTCGTACATTATAGTAATTTGTCTCTAATCTTTGGGTTCTGACTATTGGTCAAACAAAACAAGCACTTTGAAGAAAGTGAGGAAATTGTCATGGACACTTCTGATGTTATATAGAGCATGATTAATTGATTACCTGAAAAATTGTTGGGCGATTAATCGATAATGAAAATAATTGGTTGCAGCCCTAAAAATCATTTTAACACTTTGGAAATATTATGTAAAAACAAAGGCTGTGGCAAGGATTTAACAATGGTAAAGAGAAGCTATTTAATATCCATGTAGCTCTGGAACATTTATTCAAAAAGCCATATTATATTGGCCACATAACTGATTGCATTATTTGTAATTACTAGGACAATGTCTGGAAGCCAAGGTTGAACACTATATGACTGTTTAACATCTTTATTAATCTCAGCCAAAAAAACAAAACAAAAATTAAATATGAATCACTTTGAAGAAATCCCCTCAGAGCAGCACCAGCTTCTCATTTAGAGCAATCTGTGCTTGGGTCAGGTTGGCCAGGTAGGTCACCATCAATAGATCCTGCAACAATGAAAAAGAGGAATAACATTTTGCTATTACAATCTTATTCATAGTGAGAAACATGCTCATTCAACAGCGTTACAAGCACACAAAAGTCAAAGACTACAAGGAAAGACAGGCAACAGACAACCAGGAGAAAACTATTAATAGGAACCAACTTCTAATTAAATGCTTCCTGTAATCAATGGGAGTTTGCCAATGTGCCTCAAGTAAATAATGAATGGGAGGCTGAAGGAGATTCACTAAATCCAATGAGGAAAAACAACCCTCAGCTGTGATTGCAAAAAAAATGTAGTTGTTTATATGAGAAATGAATGTATATGCTGGTTTCTAGCAGGCAAGGAGCACTTACATTGATGTTGGAATTGAGCATGCTCTCAAAGTCCTCGGCTGAGATGGTGGGCACCTTGTTGACCAGGTCCATCAGGAAGCGGCCCACGCTGTTGTCTGCTGCCACTTTACCAGACTGAGACAGATCGAACAGCATTACCTTTAAAGCCTCCATCAGTGTCGAACTTGATTACTTCACAAATGATCTCCAGAGACACAATGGACTGATACAAAGTGGAATAGCAGGAACATGACCAGGAAAACAAAAGCTGGAGGTATTTATCATTCTGTACATACGGACACAATGGAATGATCACATCTGATTTGAATCACACCATTCCATTCCAACACTCACCAGCACATCCTCGATGTATGCGAGCACTGTGGTCAGCATGTCCTGTACCCTGGCTGCAGAGCCACCCACCTGGGACAGATCAGAGGTTAGCCCCTTGGTACGACTCGGAGTTACACGTGTCCTCTGTAGAAGGTCCACTGCAACAAACAGATGGGAGTGTTAGAGTACATTACAACAACTGAAAGCAGAGAACAGAGTTAGAAACAATTATATTAGCTGGAAAATATTGATATATGCATTGTCTAGGTTGACTTTCCATTGACTTTATTCGAGACACTGCAATTGAGATATTTTTCCCTGTGACAAATTGGAAAAAAACAATTCCACGATCACAGACAGTTGGTCCTGAAGTATTCCAAACAGTTATTTATTCTTACCGCCTATCCTTTCAGTGTCATAGTAGATGTACTTGACAGTCAGTGGGGTGAACATCACACCAACCGTCTTTCCTGGCACACCCATCTGGGCACTGTGTATGAGAAACCCAAGCACATTCAAACACACAGTTTGCGATTGAGCACATAAACAAAGAGTATGACAGGGAGCTCAGCCAACCTGACGTAGGCGCGGATGTTCATCTTGCCACTCTGCAGTGCTGTGTCCATGGTCAGGTGAATGGGGTTGGAGGCCTCACGGCTGTAATACTCATGAATGAGCACTGAGTGTTCTGTGATGTCAAAGCCTGTGGCATACCTGTGAGGACAGATGTCATTTGGGTGAGAACAAAATGTTTTTTTCCTCCCAGCTCAATCTTTGAAATTCCAAATTTGACTGACTGACGCACCATCCGATGATGACCTCAGTGGGGGACACCCTCTTGTGGAGCTCGTACATGTTCTTAGCAAACTCCATGTCCACAGCAACCTGTCAGCAAATAGGATAATTAATGAAACATGGCCATTTTTAACAAAATATCATCTCTCTTACAATTCCACGAGGGATCCATTGAAGTCTAAAAATGGAGAGACGCTTGGTTTCTTTACCACTTATCGTCGGTAAGAACTTAACTTACATAGAATAAGTACCACTCCCTTAGAAAAACATCCAACAGGAATATGTTAGAGTAGTGAATGAGACCTGAGGGAATTATACAGGTATTGTGCAGGCCTTACAAAATATCCCAAAGTAACCTTCGCTAGGTGACAAGAACAATACGATGCAAAATTTGCCTTAATCACGCGAGTTGAAAATATTCAACTTAAGTGAAAAATTTGATCATGTCGTGGAGGTGGAATGGAGGGGCACAGCAGCTGCTCAGCGGCTGAGAGCTGGACAGCTTTGGAAGCGAGCCAGGGCAAAGCCGGACCTTCTGGGGGACTTCCCACCAGCAGTCAGATCGGGTTCTGCTCTTATCTGGAGCCTTTTTCCCAGCAGATGAAGAGCTCAGTTAACTTTTACACTTTTGGGACTGAAAGGTGGAGCAAGTGAGAGAGAGTGAGCAGCAGGAGAGTGGCCGTGAATGAAGTGCAGCAGGAGGAAAAGAGTAAGCAGCAAGTTGTCAGTAGAAGGTGGGCTGCAGTTTTCTCAAGACCAAAGTGAAGTTCCCATGTGTTGTTTTCCAACTGCTGGAAAAGTGAAGCAAAAATCTACTTCGCCCAGGAGGGGGGAAAAAGAGACATCTCCACTGCTCTCCGACTACAGTATGGAAACTAAGCAGGACAGGCCAACAGTGAAATAGATTTTTTTTGTTATTATGGTTATATAAATGTAATTTATGGTGCTCTTAGATTGCTGCTAGACCGCCCTGTTAATACAGTTATGTGCGGCAAGCGGGAAAGCAAATAGTTTTGACAGCAGTGAAAAGTTGTTTTTGAAAGGCTGAACGCCAACAAATGTAGACTGAAGACGAAGAATTCGTTATATAGAACAATCTTGTAAATTTTGGAAATGATTGCATCCATCCATTTTCACAGTCACTGGAATCTAATTCTACAGATATCATAGTACTAATGATATCAGTGTCATCTAATGTTTATCTGCAATGGTGCAGAAATACTGAATTGAAACAGAATAAACAGACATGCAAAGAAAAAAAGCCGTGTCGCATTTGAAATGAAGCTTTGGACAATTTGGTAAAGCCCTACTAGCAGACCTTCTATAGGTCAACATCCTGTAGATTTTTCATGCAATTCAAATTAAGCATCCTGCCATACCAATATAAGACTTTGATAGCATCTATTAGACAGGCAAGTGCTTGCTCATGGGGGAAATGTTGGGTCTCTGTATATTAATAATGAATAACTAATAATAAAGAGTGTGGTCTAGACCTACTCTACATGTTAAGTGTCATGAGATAACTTTGTTGTGAATTGGCGCTATACAAATAAAATTTGATTTGATTAGCCATGTGAAGAATATTACCATGTATAACTGTTATAGATATTGTGTTAGAGTAGTCCAACTTTTCATTTCAGTAAGTTTCTAATTGTTTAAAACTAATTTCTTTCTTATTTACCTCTCGTGTACATATAGTCATATAATCATACTGTGAATAAATTAGTTTAACATACATACCTCATCTTCAGACTCATTGTGGGGAACTGAGAAGCAGTTGGTCACCTCAATAGAGTGCTTGTCAATCGTACCTGAGAGGACAAATATTACAAATCAGGCATTATTTTTCAGCTAGCCACTTGAGTTGTTAGCTAGCTCACAAGACGAGTACTCAGAGGGCTAATATCATGACGAACCATCAGCACCGGCTAATGGCAATGCTAATAGCAACGTTCAATTCTAACAGTTGCATGTCCTATCAGCACAAAAATGATCAGTAAAAGCTAGATGACCTAGCAGATAATCAGCAAGTTATTATAAGGGATGCTGCGAACTGTTCTGGCTAGCTAACAGTGGCTAACGCTAGCCAGATGTGGCTAGTAACTACTACCGGACTGAACCAAGCCAGCGTGCGTTAGCAGGTAAGCTAACATTAGCTAGGCAGCCATCACCTGTTTTATCAGAAGGCGGTCCGCCCAACAGAGGAAAAATATGTTAACTTTCTGCCTACCCAACAGGGTCCCGATCACACGACTCGCCCCTTCATTTCTCCGCTCGTAAGAGTCGCAGATAGAAGCGAGAACAACGGGGTGAATTTTCACCACGGGTCCGTACACCGACATGTTGGAAAAGGAGGACTCATTACCGGCTTCAATGAGCACATATACTACCACCTAGAGGCCGGCGGTCTGAAAGTGGTTAATGAGTATGACGCTAATTATATACAAGTCATTGAAACAATTGATAATACAATGCAGCGCGTGACTGTATTTGATATCAGCATAAGTTATTTCATTTATGAAATAGATATGACAAAGGCTTTACGGAGTCCTTTATTTTTAATAACAGGTTTTTAGGACTCTGGTTTAAGTTTCTTGTAAAGGGGCCAAAATACACAAAGCTTTGAATTAAAATGAAACCGTATGCTACATTAAAAACAATTCCAAATAAGTATTAGCCTATTATACGAGTAATTTTCACCAAACATTAAATACGAGATATTTTTGTTATTACATTGTAACTGCGTCACAAAAAACGGCCTTTGCGTTTCCTCATGAAGTGTGAACAGATGCTACAGGGTCTGACAGCCAGCGGAGAGGAGGGAGACGACTTCTGCTGTGGAAATGAGAAGTGTGTGAGGCAGGCAGGGTTGATAGGGGCTGGGCTGATGACAGCGTCCTCCGCCGCTCAGTGGCTCCACACCTGACCTACTCCATCAGATGCACAGCTGATGGAGCTCTCCGTGCTGCCGGGTTATTCTGTCGCCACCATTTCGCATGGCCACTGCCCGACACGTTTTTATAAATGCGGTAAACAATTTACGTTAATTGTATTTTTATTTGCCGCGGCTTTCTTTTTTACGCTTGCTCATTCGGTGGATGGGGTGCTCGCTTTTTATCTATTGTGAGGTCGGATCGAGGTGGTCTTTGTTTTCCTGAAAAAGCGTACCGGAGTGGACTGATGCTGCGTCGCTGGTAACCACCAGATATGGGTGTCATTGATCCAAGGGTGCCAATCGTGGTTCGTTCTTGGACCAGATTTTCGTTGTTCTTATGATAAAACATCTGCTCATTCCAGGTCGTATACATCTGCAAGTTGCTTCACTGAAAAGGTAAGCTTTTTTTTTCATTCTGAGCTGTCTGACATGAATCCACAAGCCTAGCCGTTCGGTTTCTGAAGCCTGTTGGCTGGCTAATAGACACCCCGTAATAGAGGCTATTTCTGATCCATCCATCAAGCGTAGTGCGTCATCTGGATTGTCACAATCAGCCTCCTCTTGCGTCCATCCGCCACTTGTCCAAATGGACGCATATCATCCATGGCTACAGAGGACTGGGACTCCATTTTACTGTGCTCATATTTCAGAGATTCACCATGTCTCACTGTCCACATATTTCACTCCACATCTTATACTTATGTAGGACTTATGTAAGAAGCAGCAGGCCTGCAGCATAAACCCACCACATTAAACATAGACATAAGTGCACTTATACAACAAACACAATGGTGACCAGACACACACCTACCCCAAAGGTGCTTTATGAAACATGCATAACAGTAAAAGTGGCTCTCTTTCAAAGAAAGAGCACACACGTTTATTCTCCTTTCAACTGTGATAGATCAACCCCATTGTGATTGCCTTCATTTTTTGTGTGCTTATTTTGCCTTTAAAAGGAATGAAATGATGAAACAGGCAGAGACAGGAAGTCAAATATGTGTGGCAAGCAACACAGTACCTACAGGCCTTGGTCTCAATGTAGAAAAGGCAAGAGTTGAGAAATGAAAGCGACAGAAACACTGAAAAGCTCCAGAGGTCCTATTTCTTTTCAAAAAGTCATTTATCAGTGAATTGCTGTGACAGATCATTGTGTTCTTCTCCCATATTCCAGGCTTCAGTCAAGCAAACAAATGGTCCAATCAATAGCCACTGGACAGAGTCTGCCATAGGGAGGATATCAATATCACGCTAATACACCTGACACACGCACAAACATACACACACAAGCCATGGCGCTGGAGAACTCGGTCTTTCCCTCCCGCCCAGACTCCCTCTCGCTCCCCGTGGAAGATAAGGGGGATGGGGAGGAAGTGGAAGTGGCCACGGAGGCCACCGTCTCCGCTGGGGTCTTCAACGTATCGGAGGATCTAGGCCACGTCGTCACCACAGAGATGGCGCCATCCCCTCCACCCTTGGCCAAGGTCAGCAGGTCGTTCCAGGCCAAGCTTGCTGAGCGGGAGGCCAATGCCAATCAACACAGGAAGAAGACCCAGGGGACGGAGAAGGAGAGGGGACGATTTGGGTGGGGTGAGTGACTCTGCATGTGATTTCCTGCCCTTGACGGCCCATTTAATGATGAAATACAGTAGATGTTTCAGAAGTGTTATGGGTGCTTTCTATTCACTTAATTCAAGCCTGGAGAAAACTGAGTGGTTGCAAGGATACCATTACTGACTCCTTTAACTCCCCCAGAGATTGGGAGCTGTTGACTGACTAGAGGCTGGATCAACATTTTTTTTCTCTCCCCACTCCACACACATACATACTATGTGCTGAGTGAACTTGTGCCTCTCCTTCTCCTGCCCATCTCACTTGCAATAGTGAATCTCCTCTAATTTATACCGTGCTGCAGTGCTTCAGCCCTCAGTGATTGCGACAGTCTTGCACATCGTTTTTCATTAGGCTTCTCCAATAGCTCTGCTCTTTGTTTGCACCGGCTTCTCTCCTCTTCGCCATACATCTTTGTGAAAAAAAAAAAAATCAACCCTGATTCAACCCGTTAATTAAAGGATTGGGCCGTTCATTGTTTTTGCGCGAGGCTACCAGCCAGAAGCACAAAACAAGACATCAACAGCAGATGTCAAGTTCTGTGTCACTTCTCAAAGAACAAGGACATTATTTCGAGAGCCATTCATTTGCATCAAAATATCAACATACAGAAACAAATGTATCATACAAAAGACATTTTGGGCTGAAGTATTCCTTCAAACTTTAAGATATGATTTGTCTGGGTGCTCCCACAACCAAAAAAAAAAGGCTCTCCACATGAAAAAACATCATCAATTGCCTTCAAGGTTCTACAGTAACTGAAGTCCAATGCTGCAGCTTTTCTCATTTGAGTGTTTGATTTCCTCACCTGTCTGTTTTAATTTGTTATCCCTTCTTCACCAGCCTGATTTTCCTCTGAGCCACTCTGCATCTCCCTAAGTAGTTTTGTCCCCTGGCATCTTTCTCTGTTCATCCTCCATTGTCCCAACTTGCATTCTCAGACTCCAGTCAGAGTTGTCTCTTGAAATAGCAAAACTTTTCTGATATTTAAAAAGGCATGCTTGTATACATCTTTGAAGGTTTCTAAAGGGTTTTGAAAGGATTTCAAAATCCTAGGATTCTGAAATTAAGACACCCATAAAGACTCTTCTTCAACCTTGTTTCAAGCATAGAAAAGCACCAAACTCTGTCAAAAGTGTCAAACTGCCACTCTGTTTTTCAGCATACATATTCCATATTTCTAACACAAACCTCTGTAACCACACTGTCACTTCTCTTTCTCCCTCCCTTGTTTCACCTGGCCCCCCATCACCCCATCTCTTCACCAGCCCGGGCTCGACGTAAGAGACAGCGCTATGTGGAGAAGAACGGTCGCTGCAATGTGCAGCACGGTAACATGCAGGAGACTTACCGCTACCTGACTGACATCTTCACCACGCTGGTGGACCTCAACTGGCGCTGCTCGCTCTTCGTCTTCGTCATGGCCTACGCTGTCACATGGCTCTTCTTTGGGGCCATCTGGTACCTCATAGCCTACTGTAGGTAAGATTGTTGAGCAAGGGGTTATAACAAGTTTATTTCTTTAGATCTCTTTGGTCCTGTGGAGTTTTTCATTGTGTTATATTACTACTGTTGCTACATCTCAATGACAATGAGAAAGATAAAATGACAAGAGTATTTGTTTAATGTAAAAAATCACAGACTTTGTGGCAAAAATATTATTACCAAAGCACCAAAAAATACTTTAACCACACCCAGCAGCAATGTCTCTTTCCAGAAATCATGACCCGGTTACTCAAGATAATCCACAGACCTTGCTGTGAGCAGTTTCATGTAGGAACTATTTTCACCATGCAGAAGGAAGCTTGCTACATACTCATGGAGCAGAGGCTAGCAAAGTAAAAAAATAATTAAGCTAGCTAATCAGCTGAGGAGGACATTAATGTTTACATCCTACCCTGTCACAAGCATGAGCCTCTGCAGATGGGAGAAGTTAGCCTTGAAGGCTGTCTGTTAGGCAGCTTCCGAGCAGCTTTCTGACAGAAAGTCCACAGAGCAGAAAGCACTTTCTGACAGAAAGCCTCATCTGTCAGTAAGCATGTATTATAAAAGGTCACAAATTCAGAGTTGTCAGCACAGCCTTGTGGCTTAGTGGGTTGTGTCTAGGGTTTGCACTTTGGTTAGGTTTAGGCACCACAAAAATGCCATTAGGTTTAGACAACAAAAAAACGTGGTTATGTTTAGGAAAACATCATGGTTTGGGTTAAAAATACAGCCTTTCACAAAGTTTAACACGTGTTACAATAACGCTTCTGGAACAAAGCCTTCAATAACGTTTCTGGAAGAAAGCCTTCAGGGCTAACTTCTCCCATGTGCCGAGCCTCTCGTCCATGAGTAGATGCACGCTTCCTTCTGTGCAGTGATACAATGTAGTTCAGTAGAAAGAAAATAGTTCCTCCATGAAACTGCTCACAACAAGGCCTGTGCATTATTTGAGTGAGAGACATTGCTGTTGAGTTCAAATTTATTTATTTTTTTAGCACTTTGAGTACCGCAAGTGTGCCATCTTGTTCCATTATATTTGAGAGGCGGTAAATATCTCTACAGCCGATGTCTCCAAAACTCAGCAACTCATACCAAAACAATATATAAATTGCACTTCAGGTAAGAGGAAAACATATGTATTCATGATTTTGGTGTGAACTGTCCCTTTAAAAGGAATAGTTTGACATTTTGGGGAATATTTGCAAGCTTTAAATGGGAAGCTTGATATCACTCGTATGTTTGTATGGTAAAGATAAAGCTACAGGAGATGGTTTGTAGCTTAGCTGAGTTTTATTTACATCACACAAAAACTTATTTACAAGACATAGAGTGTTAATAAGTGAGCCTTAAAGGCGCTGGTAGACAGATCATCATTATTATTATTTTTTGACCGTCAGACAGAGCCAGGGTAGCTGTTTCCACCTGTTCCCAGTCTTTGTACTGAGATAAGCTAACCCTTTCCTGGCATATTTATTGGAAAGGTATGAGAGTGGTATTGATCTTCTCATCAAACTCTCAACAATAAAGGGAATAGTCATATTTTCCGAAATGTCAAACTATTCTTTTAATGAAACCATCATGAGGCAACGCTGCCTTTTTAACTACTCAAAAAATGGAAAACGATGCTGCAAGTGAGTGACCAGGATTGCGAGACATTTCTGCAGCGGTGGCTGAAAAATTTTCCAGCCAAAAAAGCAGATGACAAAGCAGTATTAATATTACGGTGTATTTCATCATGATGTGTTACCTCTTCACGAGATGTGTCTGCTGGATCCCAGCTCTAATTAGCTAACGTATTCCTCTCGTAAAATCCTGACCTCTTCATATCAATTACAGGCCACCTTAAACTGTGCCAGAGAGCTGTCGCTGTTGCTGCAATTCCTTGGTCACCAACACAGGTCAATAAAAGTCATAGATTATATAAATTACTTAACACCACTTTCATTAATTAGCTCTCCTTCTCTGGCTGGAGTGGTGTTAATCAGAGACATTAGCCTGTGTAGTGAGTAGTTTGAAAGAAAATCTGCAGACTTTAGTGGCGCTGGACGAAAACCAACACGTGGTGCAGAGTGCAGACACTGTATGTGATGATGGAAAAAGAAGGATTTTGCAGCATTGAGAAAAAGTGACAGCTTGAGCGCTAGGTTAATCGTTATGGCTAATATGAGGAATAGGATTAGCTCTTATTCATGATAAGAATCAGCTGAAAGGAGATTGTAAATGAAGAAACAGATAAGTCTTCAACAATATATTTCTGCCCCTCCATTCTTAAAATACAAATCTTCTCACTCTGTCTATTTTTCCCTCTTGACACCCACTCTGTCACCCTCCCTCCTTCCTTTTCTCACAAGTTCTCCTTCTTTTCTTCCCAAGAGGTGATCTGGACCATCTGGGGGATGATACGTGGACACCGTGCGTCAACAATGTCAACGGCTTCATCTCGGCCTTCCTCTTCTCAATCGAGACAGAGACCACCATCGGCTACGGCTACCGCGTCATCACCGACCAGTGTCCAGTAGGCACCATGCTGCTGCTTCTCCAAGCTATACTGGGCTCAATGGTCAATGCTTTCATGGTAAGCACCAGGCCCGGTACATGACTGAGGAATGGGAAAATCAAATTTGGGAATCATAGGTCTTTGTTAATAAAATAAACTGAGCAGATTCAGGAAAATAAAATATGTTATTTCCCCGCAACTTCAACAGTATTTTGATTTTCAGGCTAATAGAGTTTACATAAATTTAGGAGAATGTCATTTGCAGGGAAAATTTTAAACCAAATTTTATAATATTTTCTCATGACAGCTAAAATTACAGGACGTAATCATATAAGGTGATTTGTGATTTCCACATTTAAAGGTATACGATGCAGGATTTCCTTAAAAAACAATGTATATACAACATACTCATACAAAAGTAATCCCTCTCAATCATCACTTATGAACCACTAGAAGTGTGTGGAGGTGTATTCATCTGCAGAGACCCTGCCCTCTGCCTGTATTTTCTTCTTCTTATTAGTATTATATGTTTCTGGGCATCAACCTTTGGACAGTGGGTGTGTAGCCCTCAGCCAATAACAGCATGCAGGGTGTGAGGTCAGGACAAAAGATGACTACAGATAAAATAGAGTTTTGTTTTTCTGATTCACTGCTTATTTCTTGCTAACACCGACCCCTCTTTTCATTCACTGTCTAGCTTGCTCTGCTGCTCTCACTCTCTCCTGACCGTTGAGCCGGGGGGAGGGGCCATATCTGAATGGTCTGTTTACAAACAACCGAAAAATCCTGCATAGTACACCTTTAACTAAAACATTTTATTACAGCATATTATAATGATGAAACATCAATTGAAATTCACATGTTTCAGTCATGTTTCGTATATAAGCACCTTAATATAGGAAATATAATATAAAAATAAAAATATAAAACCTGGATGTCTTTGCCACACTGACACTGAATTATTGCTGACCATGGTGAGGACTTATCTAAAATTTACTGTATGTCAGTTGTGTTTGCAGATCGGGGTCTAACTCAGCAAATGTCAAACCTGCAATAGCACATCAGGTCAGGTTAAAGAAAAATAAAAACTATACAAAATTGGCTGTCAGATTCTCAAGTCAAATCCTCCCTCAGATGCCCAAATGATCTAATTTAATTTGGCAAAGCTCACCTTTCTGAAAGGCCTGACCTAAAACAAACAGAATAGTGCATGTAAATATTGTTGTTAATGTTAATTTGTGGTATTCCTCCTAAAAAAAAGAATATTTTCTTTGAGTGCTCATTAAAAATGAATTAGCAATGAATGCTTCACAGCTGTATTCTGTGTTTAAAAACAAGAGAAGTAATTGCTTTTCCAGTTATTGCAAATGTTTGTGTGTTTTGCACCTGCTCTTCCTGTCTTTGAGCTTTGAGCAGTCTGTTTCATCTCTCCTTTAACCTTTAAACTTCCCCTCCTTCCTCTCTCTCCAGGTCGGCTGTATGTTTGTGAAGATATCACAGCCCAACAAACGGGCAGAGACACTGGTGTTCTCCAAGCACGCCGTCATCTCTCTTAGGGACGACAAGCTCTGTCTGATGTTCAGGGTGGGCGACCTTCGGAGCTCCCACATCGTAGGGGCCAACATGAGGGCCAAGCTCATCAAGTCCAAACAGACTCAGGAGGGTGAGACTACCAATTAGGGCTGTCACAATATCTTTTTTTTTTTTTTTAAGTATATAATAAGTATATAGTAGATGGTCTTTTCATCAAACTGGGCTGTCTATGCAGTAGAAAGACATATTTTTGAAGTTGATGCTACATGACCTGAGAAAACAGAAAAAAAAGGATTGTGTAATTCCCAATGTAGGCGCATCTTACTATCTGAATAATATACCCTTTAAATAGCAGGAAAAACACTGTGCCATTGACTTTAGGCCAGGCTTTGTTTGTCAATGGTGCATCGCTTTCTCCTGCCTCAAGATAGTAAAGCGCCAAAAATGCACCTGACCACACCTCATTTTAAGAAACAACACGCCCGGGGGTGCATAGATGGGCGCAGGTACATTTGCTACTTACACAATGTGGTTGCTGGGCGTGTAACTAGTAATAACCTTTGTGCTGCGCTGTGAGCCGGACAAAAGATAGAGGCGGGCATACAAAAATGCGCAAGTGCAATCTGCAGTTCGTACAACAGCATCATCTGTCAGATTTTGCTGGCAAGAGAGTGGGGGTCTCGGAGTGCAGGTAAAATGTACAGTAGTTAAACATTGTTCATTTGCATACAGTATACTGCCACTTTGTAATGATACAGAGCTGGTTGAAAAACAGTTTAGAACTTAGAACAATAAAACTTAGTTTTATTGTGTGTTTTGCCTCTTTTTTGGCAAATGAATTACACTCAAAATATGAGTGTCGGGAGGTAGAGAGAGAGTCTGTCACCATAACCGTACAAAAGCGTCCAAAAACAACAATTGCACTTGAATCGTGAAAAGACAACCAGATGAACTGATAAAAAAGATCAACAAGACATAACATCTGCACTGGGTTATTTACACCATAATATCATATGTGTATTATTACACAATATCAATAATTCATTTTTTGATATCAGTTATCTTCAATACCGGTATATCGCAACGCCATACTACCAATACTAATGTGACCACTGTGACTACAGTAGCCACAACTATTACTACAGTTACCACTGCCACGACCATGGCAACTACAGTACCTGTACTACAACTACCAGAGGTGGAAAATAATTATAACAACTCTTGTTTCTTTAATTTAATAGATTTTTTAAATTTAAGTTCACTTTTTTGAGCACATTATAAAAATAATTTTTCTCCTTTTACTTGAGCAGATTTTGCATTTGACTGCTTATAGATAATCAGGAATTATAGAATATCCTATGGTTACGCTGGCAATCTGTGAAAAAGCATATTGAGAAAGAAAAGCTCTCACTCAACCTCTTTCTCCAACTCATTTATTGTCTCCTCTAGGTGAGTTCATCCCGCTGGACCAGACAGACATCAGCGTGGGCTTCGAGACAGGTGATGACCGTCTCTTCCTGGTCTCACCGCTGGTGATCTCCCATGAGATGGACGCACACTCCCCCTTCTGGGACATGTCGCAGGCCCAGCTGGAGAAGGAAGACTTTGAGATCGTGGTCATCCTGGAGGGAATGGTGGAGGCAACCGGTGAGGAATGGGTTAACTGTGATAAAGTAATTTAGGTGGTTCAGTAAACTTGCAAGTAATCTTAAAAGTTATGCAGTTAAGCCTGAGAGTTTTGTGCACAAAATAGATAGAATAATCAGAAAATGCAACATAAAAACAAATGGGCTGGAATGCATTTACATGTTTGCAAAATGAAATAAAAATGTGGGCAATGTAAAACCCAGGTGCCGCTAAAACACAGTGCAGGGAATGAATATGTGGTAACAAAAATAAATGCAGCTATATTGATCTGAAGACAATTACATTTAAAATTTATTAAGGTTCAGGCCATATAAATAATACCATTAACAATATTTTATTACTCGAGCGTTTTATATGATAATATAACAACTTAACAGTATTGGATGGTATGGGAAAAATACATTGCAATTTAATGTGACTGTAAAGTTGTAATGGCCTCTATGGAAATGCATGTCTGGCTGCAACCACAAGAATTTAGCATTAGGAAATTAATCTTGTAGATGCATACAACTACATAATATTACAGTCATACCATCACTGTTTTAGAGAAAGTAAACCCTGTCCAAAACTGTCCATTAGAACATGAAATTGATTTAGAAATGGATGTCTGAGTTTAGATGTGCAGTTTTTTGTTTGAGGGCTCTCCATCTCCTCCCTGTCTTTCAGGAGGCTTTCAGAGCCTTATGATGTTGTGATTATAGGGGGGAATATACATATTTTTTTAGATATAAGAGGGTCATCACTGGAGCTCAAAACAGACCGATTACTGGCCTGGCCGATATCAGATCCGATATTCAGCATTTTTCTGATTATCGGTATTGGTATCCATGTTTTGTTTTGTCCCATTGCAGATAAAATTACATAATTTAAAAAATAATTGTTAACAATATTATTAATATATAATAGTATTAATATTTTGGAACAATAATCAGATTTTGCACAGTAACTAGGAAATAAAGTTACCAAATAAATGTAGTGGAGTAAAAAGAACAATATTTGTCTTCAAACTGTAGTGGTGTGGAAGTATAAAGTACTAAAATGTATTGTACAAGTACCTCAAAATTGTACTTAAAGTCCCCCTCCAGTCAGAACTGTGTTTTTCTTCTTGTTCCTCCAGATGAATGTTTGAGCTTCACTGTGTAGAATGATGTATGTGCAGAGTCTGACACTAAAAGGCTGTTTTCACATTCACTGCTGAAAGTGTCAATTTTCTCTGAGCTGATTGAAAATCTGACTTTAAGAGGCGGGGCCTATGAGCATGATTTGTGAAATCACAAACAGTTTGGAAGCCAATCCTGGTCCAGTATTCAGCATACACAAGTGTGATGTGGAAACTTGAAGCCTCCAGTGCACATACACTGAGAATGGACTGTTAAACTTGTGAAATGAAAAAAAATATTTGCATATTCATATATTCTGGAATTTTTAATGAGGGAGAAGGAATAATTGCCTTTTTGAGGATTTTAATGTGATGATTCTACTTTTTATGTTCTACAAAATCCATGTCAGACACACAATAGAGTTTTTATGCATGTCTTAATACATGTGTGGAGGGGAACTTTAAATTATTACCTGAGTAAATTGAGTAAATTATACTTTGTTACGGTACATTTCATCATTATTATCATTATTCTAAACTATGCCACTAAGATGTTTAGTTTTACTACAAATGTGTATCTGTTCCAAATATCGGTTATTGGTATCCCTACTCAAAACATATACATTACGTATTTAGAAGTAGAGTTTAACCTGTATTATATTTATGTTATTTTCACATTTTTGGCTGCATTGACTTGTGTTTGTCTTACTGTCTTAAAACTCCGAAATCCCAACATGTGTAAATAATGTCTGGCCCTGGATGGATTTGGACGGGTCGTGTTTATCTCTTTTTCTTTATCCCCTTCTCATATCGCCGTATATCAAATTCATTCTGAGAGGATGATATACTTAACTGTTCCTTACTGTTTGTGTCAGAGCTATTCATGATGTGCCTCCATGAGGTAAAGGTGGCCTCTCTGCCTACTCCAAATATTGATCGCCTTTTGTCAGAGTGCTGATGAGATTTACAAAGAAGTAGCCGACAGTCATAACTCCACTGCAGAAGAGGGTTTGCCAGTGTTATACACACAATCCTGGTTACATCACCAGCAAATGTCTGTGCCTCACAAATGTTGTCAGACATAATGAACTTCTGTTCTCGTCAGGATGCTTGTGTTTGTGTGTGCAGGGATGACGTGCCAGGCGAGGAGCTCCTATCTAGCGGAGGAGGTGTTGTGGGGTCACCGGTTCAGCCCAATGATGTCACTGGCAGAGGGCTTCTTTGACATTGACTACGGAGCCTTTCATCACACGTTTGAGGTATTTTGAAGCTGAGATAACAAGGACAAACTACGGGCTAATATAGGGGTGTTTGATTTGGTAACCTGGGTGTGCTGTCTCATGAGAAATAGGGACCAAACTAAGCGTGTATAAACCTGAGAAAGTGGCTAACTACTTGCGTTAAAAGTTTTGCCATTTAAAGAAAATTTCTTCCTGAAATACGCCTGACAATATGTGTTGGGAGTGTACCTTGCATTTCTGGGACAGATTTCTGAATGTTCTCATTTCTGTCTATGAGAAAAGACAGAAATATGATGCCTGACATCATATTCAGATATCAGTAGTGTAGTAGCAGTGGAGTTTGGTAGCAGAAAATACTTCTTTATAAATTTAACAATTTATCAGAAGAAGCAAACATACTTCCACCGACAGTACAGAAAAATGTAAGTGTTTCAGAGAGAAACACTCAAGCTGTCATCACTATTCCTGTCTCCACCTACATGTATAACCATCAGCTAAACTCTCACACTTGTTCTCTTGTGGTTGTTGTAATGCATGCTGGGAAATGCAGGTATTTACATGGTTATTTCTGTAGGGACAGCACACAGTATGGACCAATGAAACACACCAAGGCTTTCACAACCTATGCCTATCCCTCAATGATTGTTTAAACAAATGTACACAACTCAACAGAAAGATGCATACCAAACAACACAGAGCACAAAACAGTCATAAAATAACAATGCACTAAAAATCTAACAAAGAGCACCTGATCATCCATGACTGGTTTGGCCACGCTTTAAAACTGTTATTACCCTATTCACGTTCCATTTTGACTTCTGTCGGTGAGTTACATATTTTGATCCCCAAGGTGAGGGATTTTATTTTTCTTGATAGAAGCATCCCCAGTTGTAGAAATAGACGAGGCAGGTGGAGGGGACAAGGTGTACTGATAACAGTCAAATAAAACATTTAAAGGATTAGTGTACTAGTATTAGTGATTAGTAATTAGAATTAGTGAACATTTTGGGAAACACATATCCACTTTTTTGCTGTGACTTAGGTGAGAAGATTGAGCCCACTCTCAAGTTTGTTAAATATACGGTAAAGCCCCCACTAGAAGCTGGTTAGCATAGCTAAGTGGAATCAAGGCTCTGTCAAAGGTAACAAAATCCACCCACCAGCATCTCTAAAGCTCTCTAGTTAACACATTATCTCATTTCTTTAATCTGGACAAAAACTGAAGTGTAAAAAAAACATGGGGTTTGAAGCAGGGACTATTTCTTGGCTGGAAGCAGTGACTTCTAGTGGAGACTTCAGGAAGCCACTGCTCCCATAAACCATAATGTGTCGTTGCTTTACACTTCGGTTTTTGTATGGATTAAACAAACACAACAATATACAGTATATAATACAACAATATATATAAATATAAAATATATTTAAATATAAGATTAATGAGCTTTAGAGGTGCTTGTAGGATTTTTTTTTAACCTTTACATAGAGCCAGGCTAGTTGTTTCTCCCCGTTTCCAGTCTTCAAGCTAAGCTAAGCTAAGCCAAGCTAACGGCTGGCTGTAGCTTCACATTTGCTATACAGACATGAAAGCAGTATAAATTTTCTCATTTAATTCTGAGCAAGAAAGCAAATGAGTGCATTTTCTAAAATATAGAACTATTTCTTTACCTAAAATCTAACTCTGGAAATGGAACTTTTTGCCATCGTCTTCTTGCCATCTTAGCAAGTCTAAGTCTTCATCACTTTTCCTGGGGG
>JBBPCS010000153.1:29317-42103 GCA_037974645.1 Hollardia meadi
ACACACAGTGCATGTCTGTGTTGGCTGGAACTCACTGTGTTGCCAGGGCAGTCACTTTGCTGTGTGCTCGTCCGGTTGTGTGTGTGGCCGTGTCTCCACCTCCATCCCTGCCTGTCTGCTGGCCAGTAGCAGCCGTTGCCTCCACTGCTGCCCCTCCTGCCGTCCATCGCCGTCACCACCTCTGTGCAGCGGGGCATCCTTCTGATCTTCTCTCCCAAACATGTTTCGAAACCCATGGATTTCTAGTTGGCCCTGTGGCCAAGGTAAGGCCTTTGAAAGGGGAGGGCTTGGTCTGGCTATAGAATGAATTTTCTAACCCACTTGAATACCTGTAACCCTGCAGACTGCTTTGGGGACTTGGCTAATGAAAGTTTAGCTCCTCGCTGAGACAAAGTTGGTGGCTGTCACTGACGTGCCCCCTGGCACGAGGGTTCGGCTTGGCAGGACAGGCTAAGAGGCTGTGAAGTTTCCTGGTTGACTCTATATTTTGCTCCTTGGTTGGATCAGATGAAACAAGGACTCATGATGTGTGTAAGATTTACTCATCCCTGTCTAATGTGATGAGGGATTTTGTGATATTATGAACAGATACAGAATAACTGTTTGACCGTTTTGAATGAATGTAGAGTTTGGTTGAGGAGAGAGCTGCTATATGCTGAATGCATTTTCCTATCCCTCCTTGCACTCTCATCATTGCAGGCTAAGATGGATGTTGTTCATGTACCAACAAAAAAAACTTGGGTGCAAGCAAAGCCTCAGTTCACTCAGGGAATCTATTTTGCACCTCTGAATATTTTTAGAAAATCCCTCTCCTCAACTCGCTCACTTTGGGACTGTCAGCAGCCTAAGCTGCTCTCTGGCACAGCCGGCCTTGAGCCTTGTGCTGCTTGTTTTGTTGACAACCTGCAGGCATTTCTAAGGAAAGCTGGACTGACTTCTGTGCAGGGGGCTTTCCAGACAGATAAACAGAATCACACACCTCCGCAAGGTTCCCACAGGTTTGCTTGTATTTGAGATAAAGTAATGCTTTAAAAGTTATGGCATTTATAGATTTTCGAGTATGAAAATAGAGCACCAAAGTTGTTAAAGCCGTCTGGATGGAGAATAGTGTTCATGGCACTGTAGTTATAAAATGAAGACCTCCAGTCCAGATTTCTGGCCTCGCTTATGTCTAATTCTGACTTGTGTCATGCCTTACATTAAAATGTGTCACTTTTGAGTCCTTGGATTTCACTGGCTCACTTCCCTAAACAGTGAGGACTCTTGAACTTGATGTCTACATGTCTACAGCCAGCAGGACTCTACTACCACACTTTTCTCTTCCTCTACTTTCTGACCTGCCCAATTTTCCCTGCTGTATTGCCACAAAGTCTTTGGAGGCCAAAATAAGCCAGATGGGTTCTGGAGACGTCTGGAGCAGTAACATGATCAGGCTCCCATACTGGGACACAACTTTACAACAGGCTTCTGTCGCTGTGACGTGAGAGCAAGAGGGTCAACTATCAGCCGGGAACTGGATGTAAACTTTCTGAGTAACCTGTTTTTGACCAGTGATTCATACTGAGGCTGGAAATCCCCTGTCAGAAATGAACAGCACATTGTTGTTGTTTATCCTGAGAGTGACTTCACTTAATTCACTTTTCAGTTGCATATCATGTATCTGTTTTTTCAACATTTTTCAACATTTTTCAACTTTTCAATTTGAATCACCTCAGTACCACAATGTTGATAAACTTATTGTGCGGTGAAAAGGAGAAGTGTAGCCAGGGCAATTCATAGTATTCTCATGACGCAGACATCTAATTATGATATAATTATACCACATTTATAATTGACAATGTGCTTATCTTCTTTCTTGGGTTTTAGTTCATAAGTTTGACTGCTAATGAAATGTGTTATTTGTATATTAACCCTCCTACAGCAGTGCAACTATCTGAATTATGCCTACACTATCACTACCACACGAAATGCCCCCCGTTTGGTAGTCGAACATCTCCGAGGCCAAAAGTTCGGCCTACTTGAGCAGCACAAATACAACATTGTCATTATGGTTAGCAAAAGGCACTTGGTAAAGGAAAATGCTCACCAAAAACACACTGCCAGTGGTTGCTCAGGGTTGTTTGGTTTGCGGCAGTTGGTCAGTGTGTTTTCTCTGGATGTGTGGTGCGAGCATCCTCAACGGGGCCTCAAACTGTTCCATGGTGATCCAAACATATTACCTAAAGTGACCAATTGAACACGCTGTGTTCCGTGCGCCGCTCCAGAATCTTCTTTTCTTCTTTCTCAGGAAAAGGAGCAAGACACTATTTAATTTCTCAAAATAAGCAAATTTTTCTTTTGTTCTTTTCTTTCTTTTTGTTCTTTTTACGAAAATCGAACTCGAAAATCAGATAATTCGCACCACACCTGGTGTGCATAGTTGTCCTCGCACACCAGGTCTGTAAATTTTCAATTTTTGAATTCCGCTGGTCAGTAACAGCTTTTACTCTTCCCCTCTATCATAGCCATCTGGATTCTGACTTAACAGCTGCACTATGATAAGTTGTGTCAATAATCTGGATGAAGAACATAAAATGAGCCTTTTTACTTTTACGATGAAGATCTACTGTACTTCCAACTTCCATTATATTTTGACAAGGATAACAAGTTCCAATGCTCCCACTGTCAGCACAGACATAATGAATATTGATCTGAAATGTAGAAAAGGTGAAATATTGATTTCTTTGTTATTCAAGTCCTGTTTCTCTTTTTAGAAATTGGATCTAAAGGTCCCACCAAACTTTGCAGCTCAACCTCATTGCCAACAGAAGCCTTAAGGTGAGTTTTTGTTGGCAATCACCACACACAAACATGGGTCAAATAGTAGAGTTGAAAATTATTTTGTTTGAGCTACATAAATGACATGTTCTGTTTGTATAAGAGCATTTACATTGGTCTCGTTTTTGCTTAATCATCAAGGTAGGGATATGCAAGGATATAGATTTACTACAGTAGAGTGCTTTAGCTTATCATGCACAGTAAGCATTAAAGATGTCTGGAACAGCTTATCTTAAGACACTTTTTTGTTCACATGGCTTTAGAGCCATAATACACTTTGCACAAAGCCCCCTTTTTGCATTAGTTTTCAGTGTTTCTGCTGGTTGTTCAGCATTAGAACTTTAGCATTTACTTCCAGAGAAAATGTAAGACAAAATCCACCAATGGGACTATGTCAATAACAGGTATCCAGTCTTCATTTGAATATATAGAGGTGTATTCTGAGCTCTAAACTGCAGTGGACACTGAAGCATACCAGAAAGATACACACAACACAGAACATAAGCTCTGAATGACAAGAAGATACAGAAGGTGGAAACTTTTATAGCAAGAGCTTTGTATATGCACATATGTGATATTTAAACACCTCGTAGTTGAGAAATGAGAAGTGAAAACAGTTTAAACAATAAATTACATAGTTTGTGAAGCTTTTGTTTATTTATCCTGGCTTGTGTGACCTGCTGATTGTGTAAAGACATTAAGAAGGAGACCTTGGTTGTCTGTTTTGGAGGAGAGTCATGACCTAGTTCTTAAGCTGGATCTTGTTGGAAGTGACTCCAGCTGAGTCTCACCTTTACCTTTTATCACCTCTTTAAGACAAAGCATTTGAGTTGTGGGGACTCAACCCAATCACCAGAATAAATGTTGGCTATACGTTTCTGCAAACCAGGGATAAAGCTGAAACTACATTTTTAATATGTTGAAACTTCGAAACAAAAATACACTTGGTTAGGGTTAGGGTTAGGGTTGCCTTAAAAAACCTGGACTTGTTGGCACAAACATGGCTGGAAACTCTACTGATGTCTCGTTCAAAATATCCAAAAGACGGCTACAAAATGTTGTGCTGTTGCAGCAAGGTGTCAATGCTCATTCTCCTATAATTACCATGTATTTTTTGAGAAAGAAGCAATTCTTAACTGTTTTCATTAAATATTTTGCATTTATCAGGAAGTATCATTTTGGTAGCAGGTTTGTGACTGTCTTCTCATTCAGTTTTCAGAGTGACTTCTCTTTGGGTGACAAGACCACCTTGGTCAAGAGTGTTTCAGCTACAGATGCCAGACTTCTGGCTGCCCTACCCAAGGGTGTGAACTGGTTCCAAACACACACAATAATTCAGAATAAAACATAATTTTGTTGCTTTATGCTAAATTTATATTTCCTGTTCTAACATTCAGTTTCAGAGTTGAAGAAATACTTTGAGGGAGCTGTCACACAGGATTTGGGAATGAACAGGTACCTCCACATAAGTACGTCTTAATATTTTCAAAATGACTAACTCAGCTGAACAGCTGATTACCTTTGCCCTCTGTCTTTTGTCTCTGACAGGAAGGAGAGGATAGCCCGGCGCCTGGAGGGGATTGAAAGTGATGCTCCACCTGTGCTGGTGCCCGGTGGTTTGGTAGCCAACAGAATGCTGCAGGAGGATCCACCGCGGTACACCCGCGCGTCCGATACCTGTGAGCCTTGTGTGATGGGTAAGCATGGCACGATGCGCTTTAAAAACATATCATGCTGCCTGTAGTGGACTTGAATTGACACTGGCCTTCATTTTTGAAAAATAGCCATTAACTGATGTTTGTCATTCGGTGTTTGTAAACCATACAATTTATTATGTTGAAAAAGATTTTGGTCTGTCAGTTTATTTTCACTGTTATCTTAACGTGCTCCTGAGCATTAAGCAATCCTCGTTCCTCCAGTTGAGCTTGTTACTGGCTAGAAGTTCATACAGGATTTGTGGTTATACTGGGCAGCTGGACTGGTTTAATAAATGTAACTGTGTCAGTGAAAACAATACACAAAAGAAAAACAAAACTGACAGTTAGTGCATGTTGTTGCATTTTGTAACAAGTGAATTTACTGATTGATTTGAATGTCTGTCATGTGTTTTGATAGAATAATGCCATATTTGTGTCATGTGGGATGGATAGTAGCGAATGTTTTTGCCATTAAACAAGTCAAGAAGAAAGCAGGTCATGTGAGTGTTAACAAGTAAAGTGCATGGTCAGTATAGCACTATATATATTCAATTAATTACCTTTAATTGTTGGCTGTAGCTGACATGAAAAAACTATAAATATTTACTTATTTTATTCACTTTCATATTATTTAGCACCAAGTGAGCTTTTAGAAAAATGTTTTGTCCAGTTGCAATTGTGACTTGAAGGTTGACATGAATGCTACTATTACCACAATTACCAGTCAGAAACTGGTAATTAGAGTAACTCCATCGGTTTATAATAGAACTAGATACCAGACCCAAAGATGGCGCCTATTCAATCCAATGAGAACTGCTCGCTTGGCATATACATCAAAAAAGTTTTCTACCTTCTGGGTTTACTTCCTGGTTATGCTGGCCCCGTCTGTGAGTTCCCTCTTGGCCCATAGTCTGTACATTGTGATGACGTCAGATATTTTTAAATAACTTTTCTCAGCTTCAAGGAAAGTTTTACAAATATAAATGGATGGATCAAAAATTTTGACCAAATGCCAGTATATTGGTGAAGGAGTGCTGCTTCATATATGTGGGTATCAAAAACAGGTGCCCTTTGGATCCAAGGACTTGTCAAGGGACAACAGAAAGGGAGAGAGGTTAGACTTGTACAAGGCTTTGTGATGTGTGAAGTTCTAACCCCAAAAATACCAAGGCATATGTGCTAAGTTCATTCATCAAAGGCTTTTTTAATTTTTGCAAAGCGGTCTTTGTGGGTCTTTTATAATGTTTTTGGGTCTTTTATAATGGTGGTCTATGGGGAAAATGTTTTCTTGGCCACTGGGGAATTTGTCATTGCAATACCGCGAGTGGCCTCTGGGCAATGTTGGAAGCAAGGCTGAGCGGTGCCATTGTATCAAGCTCTAAATAATTAATTCACAAGTACCTCCCATGTGACACGACTGTGGCAAAATTCTTGCTTTTCAATGAATGTTGCTAAGAAGTGATGACGTTTTTTGCACTTTCTACCACAGTGAGGCGCTACAGTCGAGAGGAGCTGGAGGCACCCCAGAAGCAGGTGTCATCTATAGACAGATCACCTCAGGTCAAAAGTGGTGTTGGCAACAGCCGCCAGGAGCCAATGTTGGTGTATGTTGACCCAGTAACATTATCCACCTCCTCTGCGCCTACATCTGGCTCCACAGACCCCACCAACCACAATTCCAAGGCTGAACGCATCGCCCGCTACAAAGCCGAACGTCGCCGCCAGCTGTCGGAGCGTTATGGCATCCTCCTGGATCAGGAGGCCGACGTCGATTACACACCACGCTACCGTTCTCGGCGTGATCCAGATGTCTCTGAGCATCAAACAACTGCCAGGCGAGACAGAGACAGGCAGGAAGCAGAGGAACAAGGACGGGGGCCCAGGGTGCCATACCGCTCTGGAGTGGGCAGAGTTTACATGAGGACTCACCCAGATCCTGCCCCTGTTTCCACCTCCACCCCCGCCCACTCAAACCAAGCCCCTCTCCCCACTCAAGAGAGGCAGAGAGGATTCTCGGAGCAGGAAAGAGCAATGAACATGGAGAACTACCGGCGAGGTGGGGCTCAAGAGCGCTCAATCACTAGAACCAGAACCAGAACCCAGGAGCAGCATCTGCTCCCACCCCAACAACAGCAGCAGCAGCAGCACCATCACCAGGGCGACGGCCACCAGGAGCCAAGCCCCGCCGCCACCAGGGATTACAGCATTGCAGCAGTGCCCAGCTCCCCTCGCACCGCCCGCCGGGCCTCCCTGCCCTCCGCTCGATACGGCATCTCACCTGGGGATTTATTCATAGAGCAGCAGGCCCAGAGCATCCTCAACAGGCAGGGGTGAGTTTATAAAAGCATTGAGAACATACATGAAAGTCCAAAACACTTGACTTGGATACCTGCTTTGGGCTATTACAGTATGTCCTGTAAAAAAAAAGTCTGAAGTGAAGCTAGAATACACAATTTTTGGTGTGTAGTACTAGATGTCACCACATTCTAAAAGATTCTCCTATTTATACTCTAGATTCACTCTATGCAGGCACTTTTAAGCTGCGAGCTATTAAATTCCTCTTTGGGTAGTTCTGTTAACTGTGAATTACTGCTCGTGAAAAGTCTGTTGTGTTATGCTGTGTCTACATTGTATTTTTAGACTACATGTGGTCCTCGAAAGTTTCAACCGCATGAAACCCTGTTTAAACCTAATTTGGCAATTTGTGCAGAAAGTAAGGACAAATCTCAGATGAACAGGGAGAGATATTTTATCATTAGCATTGACTGTCAGCTGGCTGCTGAGCAAGCTAACCTGCTGCTTTTACCGCCATGCCATTATTAGGATCTTTCTAGACTTGTGGGTCCAGCTCACGCTCACGCTTTCCCTGCTCTGGTTTCACATAGAAAGGTGCTCTGGGGAGCTCAACAGGCAAAGGTTGCAGGGCTGTAGAGTAGATTGCAGGATTGGTTTATGGAATGGCTATGATTTCTCTGCTTGCCCCAAGAGGTAACCCTGATTTAACAGAAGCTTGGTTCATTAGGAAACAGCTTAAGTCACGTTCTATTATAATCTTGAATATGCTACCACAAACGGAATGAGAATTTTAATATTTGTCAAGTAAAGTCAATGAGAAAGAAATCAGCAAAAAAGAATACCGCAACAATTGAAAATGGTCACAACTGATCAGTGCAGCTCACTTTTCCCTGATCTTTACAAGAATGATCAGAGGTTTCCCTCAGGGTTTGACACTGTCAATACATCATCCTGTAGCCTGGCCGCCCTGTCAAAGAGCGACTGGTCTCTCAACACAGACTCAGAGAGTGACACTCACACAGTCTTCAGCTGGCCTTCAAGGTACTGTCTACTCGGGATGCCATCACTTTAAAGACCTTACAAAGCCCTGTAGTTCACCAGGTACTTGTGTGAAAGCTGGCAGCATTCACCTGATGCTCATGGTAGTGCTGATTCATTCTACTATATTTTCATTCTACCACAGAAAACCAGGCTAAAATTTTTTTTCTTGCACTCGTATCTCTTTCACATGGCAGTCATGGGTCTTTAACAATAAATACAATAAATGTCTTCTAATCATTGTTATAGGACTTAAAACATGTTTAACGTTTAAGTATAAAAATAAAAAGCCAGCACTTTACAAACACGTCCTCGGTGGACATGCAGCTAGCTTGTTCCAGTAGTATATCCCATATAACAGTACAATTTTCTGTTTCAATCAGTAATACTTCACTTATTAACTGTTGTCGTGGTCCACCATTTTACAAGTGTTTCATCTGACAAACTTTCATTGCTAACTTGGGTAGCATAACTTAACATTTATTCATCAAAGAATTTACAGTACATACACTCAATTTCATCTGTTTTTCAAGAGCAGCATTTTTAAAACTCAATTTTCTTTTTTTGCCATCATGACTCTCATTTGTGCTCTAATCTTATCAAACATGTTTTTTAAATCACTGTCAAAATTGCAAACTAAGGCCCAGCCTGAGTGTAAGCAGAAAAGTTTCTTCCTTATGAGCATAACATCAGAATCAGAATCATAAATTCATCCCCTAAATTTCAAATGGGAATCAATCTCGGAATCTTCTGGTCAAACTCTAGTTCCACTAAATATTAGTATTCAGACACCAATTGTCCTTTTTGTTCTGTTAAAATATGGTTTCATCTTTGCATTATTAAGCAAAAATCCAAAGAGCCGTCTCTATTAACTCAATACTTTGTCTCTAAAAGACCTTGTGCTAAGTTTACAAGAGCACAGTTCCAGGAAACAGGCGTACTACCCACTTCATGTTAAAACTTTTCTGAGTTCGATTACGCTCTATAAACATCCCCACAACTCTGTAAAACTGACTTGTTTTTTATCCCCTGCACCTACACCCTTGTTAAATTGGTGTGACTGTATGTGGCCTGAGTTTCATGAGCAGTTGAGTGGTGGTAGTGAACCGGGGTTGTTGGGGCAACAACATTAGTCAGCTTGATGCCTTGACAGAGTTGTCGACGTCAGTCGTCATACTGACTCAGCACTTGTCAGCTGAGGCTGCACTTACCTTCCCCCTCCTCAGTATCTGGCCTTTTAACACCTATGAAATTTCATCCGAGTCTGTACCCTGTGAGTGACTTTGACAATGTTGTTGCATAAGACATCCATAACCCCTCAAGAACTTGCATGTTTTTAATCATCTTATATTGTTTTGTGCTGAAAGAATTCTGCAGAGAAAGGGATTATCAGAAATCTTTGATTTTATCTAAGTGGTCCTTGAGGATTTGCCATTCAGGTTTTAGGTCCTTGGCTATACATGTATTTCTGTCGCGGACTGTGGCCCAGATTCGTGACATAGCTGGCTTGCTGATAGCCTGTGAAAAGATGAAGGCCCATGGTCAGCCTTTGAGCTTTATCGACAGGTTTAAATTTATAGAGGCATTGCCAGCTTGGTCAGATAAACCTTTCTAAAGAGTGGTACTAAAGCTTGATTGATAGGCAACAGTTTGTTTTTGATTGCCCATTTATAAAAAAAATAAGTAGTACCGTAAGTAATACATTTTTCTAAATAAGGGAAAACCAGCAACTCTTTCTGCTGTCTATATGGTCTATGTGGTCTTTAATGTCTAATGTAACTCAAAAGAAGGCATTGTGATCACTTTTTAGCTAGTATTAAATTCCCAGGTATGCCACTGGCACTGACTGCCTTGTAGCCTTATCAGCTGCTTATGCTACTGTAGCATGAGCACTGTGTAAGTCCTTCATGCCATGTCAGATAAAGCAGAGGCCCATCAATTATGTCTGGCTTAGTGGTCTTGAATGAGATTAGAGCAACCTTTGGCTACCAGGGGTCAGAAGGTTGTAGATGAAAATAGTTTGGCTTACTTTTTTGGCACGTAGACATCAGAGAGAGGGAGTAGTTTCAACTAACAGTCAAATTTAACCCCAGGACAGGCTGCTACTTGACCTTGTTTCAATCCTAGAGTAGGAACTCAAGTTGGTCCCATGATAGTCTTATGTCATAAACCTTTGTGCAATATGTTTCACAATATGTGCTTGCGGAACATATCATTGATTAGACTGTGATATGCCAGAATACATTTTTTTAGTGGGAATAAAATTAAGTGTGTGAGAAATTAAAATCAGTCACATACTTTTAAAATTTAGCTGCAGGTGTTACGTGTGTTTGCCCTACTGGCGACCTGGGTAAATAGGTGGTCATTGATGAGATACACTACTCGATTACTACTCTAACTCCCTTTAGATAACCTCTTGTTTGAGTTTGGAGTGCTGTAGCTCTTTAATTGAACTGGAATCTCAGTGTACCTTATCCATTCCTTTCCTCAAGAATCCGAGTAAAGGAACGAATGTCCAGGGATGAAATTGTCCAGAGGCCCCGTGACTGGAGTCCGGACAGGCATCAGGTGAACAAACACCATACTCATGGCAACACTGCTCAGTATATGCCACAGCGCTCAGAACGCATCCATCAAAGGACTGTTCCCCAGCCTGAGCCCAGCCCAGGTCACCATCCTGCCCATGGCCAAAGAGTCTATCCTCCCTCTGCTTCTGAGTACCAACATTCTGGCCCTGCTGTGGACTCTCAGCCCTATTTGGCCATGCCTGCCCCAGTGGCCACTGTCAAACTTCCTGAACCTTCTGAGGTGCAACCACAAAGGAGTGTTGACCAAATCTATGCAGCCCACAGGGATGCAAGATTGGAGGCCAGGCAGGCCCTCAAAGAAGAGGCCCATACAGAGGGCCTGCTTAAGAGCAGGAAAGCTGTGTTGCCTTCAGAGATCCGCCGAAGGGAAAGGAGTGTGGATGATACTCATAGGGGCCATCATGAAGAGATGGACTGGCAGAACTACAGTCCAGAACAGAGGAGGAGGAGTCGAGGCGAGGAAGACTGGGATCGGGAGAGACCGAGGGAGAGGGGGAGAGAGAGATCTGTTGAGAGAATCAGAGAAAGAGGGAGAGAGCATATTTCTAGCCATGACAGCCAACAGGAGAAAGTATTTAGATCTTTGCAGTCTTCCCATACCTCTGGATGCCATCAGCCCAGGCAGCATCAGTCCTCAGAGCCCCAAAGTCTGCAGCAAGAGCCTCCAAAGCAACAACAGTATGATCGCATAACGACAGAACATGGCACTCAAATTCAACAGCAAGATGGTCAGACGATGTATCAGTATGAGCACTTGAGACAGCCACAAGATGCTCTAAGACCACAGCAGTCTCAAAGACCGCAGGAGTATGAGCTCCAAAAACAAGAGCCTCCAAGTCAACAGCAAGAGTCCCAGAGAAAACAAGAGCCCCAGCTAGACAAAGAGTTTGAGGCTTGGAGGCAGCAGCAGGATCCATCAGGGCACCAGAGTTTTGACTCGGCTGTTTACCTCCAGAAGGACTCTTCTTTGCCTCAGGCCAAACACAGAATCAACGAGATAAGTGGAGGGCCCAAATCCAAGATACGAACCCGCTCCATGTCAGATATAGGTATAAGCCAGCATTCTGCCATGTATCGTATGGAGAGGGCAGCAGCCAACAGAGAGACGGTGAGAGGTGGCCATCCATCAGGGATGGCTAACGGGGAGATGGGCACCCTGGACACCAGGGTGTCAGTAGCACAGCTGCGACACTCTTATCTGGAGAATGCCAACAGGAAGCCTGAACTGTAGGTCCACTGGCATGGGCTCTGTGTTGCATCACTAAATAACTGTTTATATCCTAACTCTGCATTAGTAGGCTGTTGCAAATAGATAATCCAATGATCCAAGAAAATAACGCCGACAGAATGTCATTCTGTGGCATGCAGTGTCAAAGTGTATTGCTATGAAATCCACTATCTTTTTATTATAATGTCTGCAATTTGGTTTGACTTGTTCAAGTTAAAATCAGTTCTTGCAAATTACCCTTTGGAAGCTGTCTGCCGCTGCATGTTAACATTGGATAATGGCTCTTCGCTGTTGGGTTGCAGTTAAGTTGTGCTCAGCTTGTGTGTCAATGCGTGAGACCCTGTTCTTCTAATTTGAGTGCAGTTTCTGGTAAACTGCTAATCTACTAAAACAGCATCAAAGCCAACCATCAATAATCGTTTTTTTACTTCTACTTTTCCTTTTTGTTGTCCTCGTCAATCTTTCTAAATGTGCACACCACTCTTAAAGTGAGACTACTAAAGTAGATCTGTCAGCAATGGAGGTAGATCCGCCTAGCAGCAGTGATCGGGACAGGGGTGCACGGAGACCTCGACGCTACATCACTCCAGGAGACAGTCGCATGTCGGAGAGGTTTAGGACCCAGCCCATCACCTCTGCAGAGCGGCTGGAGTCAGATAGGTACAGGATGGGCTCTTGGGAGCGATTGGCAGGAGCTCTTTAGAATAATTTTATTTACAAAGAACAATAAAGTAAATTGGCCGGCAGGGCATAGTTCTAAGTTGGCATGATAATAATGATGATGATGATAATATCCAGTGGTTCCTCAAATAAAAAAAACCTAGCCTAATGCTTAATGTATGTTTTCTGCAGGTCTCGTGTAAGCCCATCACAGCTACAGGATGCTGAAGGTAAGATCAGTTTATTGCATATATGTACAATATATAAGCATACTTGTTTGGAATTTAATTTAATTGTTATTTCCACAAGTTTAAATACAGTTTAAAATAGGGATGCACTGAATGTTCGGCAACCGAAATTATTCTGCCGAAAATAACCCAAAAAAACACTTTCGGTGTTCAGCCGAATAAGTGAAAAGACCGAATAATTTTTACCGAACAATGACGTTTTTGGCTGGACCGTA